>JARJEC010073999.1:0-30682 GCA_030264575.1 Tachinus sp. AB-2021 | reverse complement strand
CGACTATACCCCCTCTCCAGCTTTTCCGGGGTCTGCCTCTCCTTCTTCTTCCTTGCGGCGTCCAGTGTAGTATCTTCTTCGTGTCTCGGTCTTGGCCCATTCTCTGTACATGTCCGTACCATCTTAGTTGTTCCATTGTTATGTCATCTGTAATATCGTGCTTTACTTCCATTATTTCCCTTATCCTTTCATTTCTGATTGTTTCCAATTTATACTTTTCTGCCGCTCTTCTCCAGTAGTCCATCTCTGTGACTTTTAGCGTTTATTAGTAGTTATTAATTTCTTAGTGCCTTCCATTTATTTTCGTCTATCATGCACTTGTAAATGATAGTTGTTTTCTCCATTTGGTCTTCCAGTACCTTCTCTAGTTCCTTTCTGTCTTCCTGCCACGCGTTGTATTCTACTAGAGTATGTTCCGCATCGTCATGGGTCTCTTCTTGGCAGAATATACACCTTTCTTCCTTCTTAATTTTATTTATTTTTTGTAGGTAATGGCATGTTTCTGGTTTATTCTTTATCCATTTTTTTATATCTGGGATTGGTAATAAATTGTTTAAAATAAAATAATTCACTGAACTAAAATAAAAGATCTAAATTATTCAAAAAATATACTTTATATTACAATAGGTTCTCAAAAGTATCCCCATTTTGCGCCAAACACTAATCCAACTGAAAATTTACTATGTTTTATAACCACAAAAATTATTTATTTGTTAAAAAATAAAAATAAAAATAAAAATAAAAGTAAAGGCGACTCTAACTCAACTTTTTAAAAAACATAGTATTTTGTGGTTAAAAAAAACATAGTAATTTGTGGTTAAAAAACAGTGATTTTTGTTTTATTTATTTCTAATAATGAAGTACCACTTAGTAGAGGTCGAAAATTTTAAAGGAATGTTATTCAGCATACAAGGAGTAATTGCCCGAAATTGACCTCGATATTTACTCTTGACTGGCTCAGATTATTGGGCTTTTCATTTTGATGTCCATATAATTTGGATTTAACGTATCCCTATAAAAAAAATCGTTAGGGGCCAAGTCTGGCGATCTCGCTGGCCAGCAAATTGCAACGCTATTCGATATAATTCTTTGGGGGAATATGTTGTGTAAATAGTTCATTATTATTCTAGAGTTATGAGCAGGACACCCATTTTGTTGGAACCAAATATTATCAAAATTGTCGGTTAGATTCCTTAGTAAAAGTCCATTTTGATTGTGAAGGAGATTCAAATAAGTTGCTCCCCTCAAATTTCCATCGATAAAAAAGGTCCAATGATATTATTCCTATAAATACCGGCCCAAACATTCACTTTTTTAGGATACTTTGTCCTTAAATATAATTGCCGATATTTATTTTCAATAGACCAATCACTAAGAATAGACGGATTATGTTTGCCTTGTGACGGAATTCGTCAGTAAACACGATGCCTTCAATAAAATTGTTATCTGCATTTGCACGTTCTATTACTGTCTCACAAAATTCCACCCTATGATAGTGGTAGGTCTTCAGGGAAAATTTCTTGATGGGGGGTTTGGTACTTATAGGAATGATATTTATCTTTTTTTTTAATCTTGTGAACTTTACCCACGCTAATATTAGTTTCTACTGAAATTTTAGGAATAGACAAATTTGAATCTTTTCCGAGCATTGAACACACCACTATTTCCTGCATTGCGGCATCTTCACTTATTGTCCATGTTTTATAGCATTTACAACAAACAATGCACCCTCTGTCCTTAAAATTTGCAAATATTGCTGCTATCGTCGACCCGGAAGGTGTCTGGCCAATATTTTACAGAAAATAAATCCCTTATCTGGCGCAAAGAATGGCCTTGAAAAGATAACAAAATAATCTCCATTTTTTCATTAAGAGTATAGGCCATTATTTGTTATTGTTTACTGACTGTTAAATATTATTTTTTTGCCAGTTTTATCTTATTTTATTTTCCTCTGCAAATGAGATTACGGCAAAAAATTAAAAAAACAAACTGAGAAAAGAGAAAAAAAAACCCAGCTGACTTTAAAGGTCCAAAAAATAATTGCTGCGTTGCGAAAATGTGAGGCAGAAAAAGCAAAATGTCGATGTAAAATTTTATAAGTGATCAAGTTATTGTTTCCACGCCGCAGTCTGCATGAGTATCAGCCGGTCCTCTCGCTAGGAAAAATTGAGCCGAACGCTTGGCCTATGTGCGGAAATCCCGTGAAGAACGATCGGTATATATATATACAAACACATGATAGTGACAAGTCTCTTTTCTTTAAAAATTAATCTACATGTGTTGCGTGGTGGTATATTATATTCTTTTTTGTTGAACAAATACGCGATTTATTTCAACTTCACGTCCCCAAATGACTATATTATAACAAATATGACAATAAATAGCGCATAGTATACAACAAGTAGATCACTTTGATCCAGAATACGTTTTAACTGCAGCATTGCAAAGTAAGATTTGTTTAATTTTGTGCATACACTATCTCTCTGCTTATCTCAGTTTAACTTTTCATCAATTATACTCCCTACAAATTTTGTAGAACTTGATTGCTTTTGTGCAATATTGACATTTGATGTAGACTTTCTGCAATAAAATTTGAAAATACCGTTTTATATATAAAGAGAGTTGCAAAATATGTATATTTTGTAAAATTTGAGAAACTCGAAAATATTAAAAACCGCTACCAATGTTGTGGGTCAATCTTTTTAGGTTTGAGGAACCCTACAGTATAAATTAAAAAATTTTGGAACTTTAAAGCAAAATTTTGGTATCTATATTAAGTTTAGCTGTTTTACTGAAAACGGTCAGTATAGCTGTGAGATACAAAATAATTCAATTAAAAATATTTACAAAATTGTTTAATGAAACCTTTTTTGATTCATTGTTTATATGAGAAAAATGTTTGAAGAGAGGCATGGAACACCTGATAATGTTCAGTGGAACCCCAGGGGTTTCATACCGCTGGTGTAAAGCAACAAATAGTCTGTAAATGTAAAGAATCTTTGAGAAAATATGTGTATAAAAAATAATGATGTGCATTCAGAGTGAAAATGATTTGGTCTTCCCTGAGTAGGGACAAATTTACTGAAAAGGTTAGCATTCGTAAAATAAGACAAATGTTGAGATGCATATTTTAAAAATGTACCTAATTAAAAAATGCGACAAAATTATTACAATTTTTGAGTTATTGAGAAGTATGTGACGTTCAGATCAATTACAACAGACTAGCCTATGTTATCAGTCATTTGACTTAGAAATTTTTACTGAATATATTGCTAACCTTGCTAAACCCTAGTGCTAATGGGCGTGGATAATGTTTTCAGTGAAAGCGTGTTTATCTTTGCTCATTGCTCGGCGTTGCTCACTGCGACATTGGGCATAGTCTAAACACAGCTTTAAAGATATTAAGGCGCCAGGTGATTTTATTTTAGTAGCAATACACGTGTAAGTCACAAAAAAATCATTCTTGTGTTTTTACCATAAATTCATACCCTTAGAAATAAATTATATTTATTTTTGAGAAATTCGAGCTTTTTTTCTTTTTATTGAATAAAAATGAAAATAAATTGATATTCGCCTATATTTTGCAACATTTAGAAATAAAACATAAAACACATTTAATCCATTAAAATATCATAAAAAATGTATGCTCTAAAATGTTTTCGTTAAATCAATCTTAATTATAATACAACTAAGATTCTAGAAAATTCCTGTAGCCACCGCCCTAATTATATATTTACATTAATTTAAAATTAAGAAAGAAAAAAAAAACATATCTATATATATATATATATATACAGGGTTAGTCAAAATTACCGGAACGGTTAAATATCTCGAAAAATACACATCTTTACAGTAATATAAAATTATGAAAGAAAAAAATATATATACAGGCTTAGTCAAAATTACCGGAACGGTCAAATATCTCGAAAAATACACATCTTTACAGTAATTTACAATTAAGAAAGAAAAATATATATACAGGGTTAGTCAAAATTAACAGAACGGTCAAATATCTCGAAAAATTCACATCACAAAAAAATCACGTTTTTAATGGTTTTTAATAAGCTAAATGATACCTACACTCGACCCTAAACCCCACTCTCGGAGTGGTAGGTGTGGCAACTTTGAAATCTTAAATAGAAACCCCTATTTTTTATTGCAGGTTTAGATTCTACGGAAAAATAAGTGACTTTTGAATTTACTTTTTTCACGTTGCATGACAAATAGCGCGGGAATCGACAAAAGCAAAATTGTAAACGGTACGGAGCGATTTCTTCAAAAATATACATCCATCAATTAACTCAAACCTTCAATAACTAATAGAAGAAATATTAATGATTTTAATCTTAGCTGTTTATTCCGGATTCTGCCACCCAACCCCGAAGTAGAGAAGATGACGGTTGTCCTTGTGCTGACAGAAAAATATGTCGATTTCCAAATAATTTACAATACCTACTCCGATGGCCGGAATACATTATTTGTTCTTCGGATTTATTTTTATTTAAACATAGTTAAATATACAACACATTACTTCACATTTGTTTAGTGTTTAGTGCAAGTAGCAAGTTGCAAGTCAAGTTGTCAAGTAGCACAAAAGGATTTTGGAGTAAACCCGTTTAAAACAAGGGTTGACCTATAAAACAAGTATAGTTACGAGTGGTTTAGTAACAGAGTGGACAGCGAAGTGTTTAGTAAAATCAATGGTTTATGTTTATGCTTTACATCATTGCCCCTAAGTAAGCCGATGGATTGTCATAGCGGGATTTTGATGGGACCAATAGTTTATAAGGTGACTTACAAACCACCAGTGGAATCAAAGCGGGATTAAAATTGGTCCCATTTTTGGGGTTTGAACCCGCGACCTTTAGCTTGTTAGGCTAGCGCTTTACAACTGAGCTATCCATTATAATAAAAATGGTAAATCTATTTAACCGACAAAATAGGATTTGTTCTATTTTGGAGGTAGCGGACCGCTCTGTTTCAAACTAAACAGGAAACAACTATAAAAGATCCGAAAACTTGTGAGCAATCGGATTATTTACAATTTTCTTACAATAATTAATTATTACATATTACTAATGTCTATAATTAAATTGTAATAACCAATTCATATTTGTTTTATTTTATGTTGTAAAATCCCATTGTAATTATTTTTTAAATTCAACAGTTCTACTTTTATTTGCTTATTTTTAATTAATTTATTTTTAAAAGACTAGTTTTATTATGTTAGAATAACATTTTCCTCGATTAATATTAAATTAAATATCAATTTTTAATTATTATACCTTTGTACAATTCCATTTTCTATAAAAATGCCGTCATTGCTATGTTCATTTATGATGCCTGCGTTTTTGTGAAATCAGATGTGTGTGCAATAAAACCCAAAATTCGTTTGTGCTAACAAGGTCACTTGTTACTTGACTCGCAACTTGCAACTTGCACTAAACACTAAACAGGTGTGAACAGGGCTTTACGCGCCTGTTTAATGTGCCTAAAAAATTTAATGTTGTGCTCGTAAGTAAATGTACAAAAAATGAGTAGCAATAAAATTAGCAAATCAAAGTAAAAAAATTACGTACCCTTTCTATATTCCACAATTAATATAATCTTCAGCAGCAATGATTGCTATAAATCCAACGAAGTGAGCGCGTGGTCGGTACTGAACAACGTACCCCAAAATCCACAGAAAATTAACATATTTAACCACGTGATATCTCCGTAAGATGGCAATATTACATTCCCATACACTAAGTACTTTACAGGCAATGTAAAAAGATTAAGTTTACTAGAATCAATAGAAATTATAAAAATCAAAATATTCTATTCAATGATTAGCTTGATTTAAATAATTCCCCTTTATTAAACATTTAGAAATTCAATTTTAAAAATTTTCCGGCAAAATTAAATTGTAATGTCAATTTAATTTATTGTCAATCGTTATTATTTTTATACATCTGTTACATTTATATAATGTTATTATATTCATTACTATTTACCTGACGAATATATTCTATATCATAAAATATACGTTATATATTTTGAAACAATTTATTTTATTTTATTTATAATACAATTGTAGCTTGTTAATTGTTTGTTGCCGGCCGTCGTAATAATGAAAACTCTTCTCGCGAATAATCTTCCGCGCCGAACAATTCAATGCCTTGCGATAACATTTATCTTTGTTTGCGTTATTTTTTTTTATTTCTTTCGTTTCAACAATTCAGATAAGTAATTTCCAATATTCAATATTTTTATTTACAAATATTTGCATAATTTAAATTTTGAAAAATTTAACTAAGAAGTTTTTATAAATCCTATGAAATGAGAAAATTCGTTAAAATGTTTCGAATGACGTAAAGTTGAAACGTTTTTAACATTCTATCTAAAGAAAAATGTAGATCTGTTCTGTAAGTTGTGCCAAATTTAAAAAAATGTGGTAAAATAATGAGATATAAGGTTTAATTTAGTTGAATCGTAAAATATTAATTCGCTTTATGCAAAACAGTAAATTATTATATTATATTATTTATTGATAAATAAAATTTTAGCAAAATATTTGCAAAAAACATTTTGAAAAATGCCAACTACTAAAAAAGCAAAAATCGACAAATCGTCAGTGAAAACTGTATTCTATGCCCACTTTTTAGGAATTGAAATATAACTATCAAAATCATATTTAATAATTTATACAATTTGATTTAAAAAAACACTGACGATAAATATAATTTTTATCCAAAAAAATACGTTAGAAAATAAGATTATTTTCTCATTACATAATTGGAGTACAAACAAAGGATGAGCAGATGGCCAGATGTTTCTATTTATTAAAAACTTTTCGACCTTAACCCGATCTAATCAAATTTTTCAAACACAATGTGAACCATTTCTTGACCCAATGTATATTTATATATCCAATGCGAAATATAAAGCCATCAATCATTATTTTCCATTAATTAGTTTTACATGTAATACACCTAGCGCCATCTCTTGGCAAACTCTCAAACTCTTTGACAATAAATTATTTTATCAATCAATAATTTACTAACCACAAATGTAAATGTCAACAATTACCAGGAAAGATTATTATTGTGGGATAATCGAAGTGGAGCATGGCAAACGATCGCGAAATTTTAAGGGAGATATGGGAGGGCAAGTTACCAGTGTGTTTCAGTCTTGATACCGAAGAAGTCCTCGGATTGCAGCAACCCGATCAATTTTATCTCATGGTGCCTAGGTTAAGCTATTTTCCATTAGTTTTAGATAAGGTAAGTAACATTACTTAATGCTTACACAAATCCTAATTAGAATCGCTTAAAACCATCGATAATATTTATAGTTAAGTTAGATAAATATAGTTGGCCATATTTTCATGTTTTATGTTGGTAACTTAAAATTCAATTCAGTATTTTTCCAGGTTAAAAAGCATTTTATAAAACATGTTTCGAATGATAGAAACGATCAGGATATGTGGCTCGAATATGACGGACAACCGTTGAAATGGCATTTCCCGATTGGCGTTTTATATGATATTTATATAGGTCCCGATATACAGCTGCCGTGGAATATAATCGTGCATTTTGAAAAGTTTCCCGATACTCAAATATTTAGGTTTAATAGCAAGTGAGTGTTATTCGTTAATTTTTTTTTATTTGACTGGGATTTTATCAATTTTTTTTTAGAGATCTGGTTGAAGCTCATTTTATGACGTGTTTGAAGGAGGCCGATCATTTGAAACATCGCGGCCAGATTGTTGGAAACATGCAGAAAAAGGATCACACGCAGCTGTGGTTAGGATTACAAAATGGTAAATAACATGTTCAATGCCATTCCGTAGCATTTCCACCAAAGAATGTTGGAATTTCCAAATTAACTTGTGTGCAATTAAATGATGAACGAATACGATTTCTTGATGTACAAATAAAAATAAAAACGTTAACTTTGACTCTTTCGTAATAATTCAAATTGGATTTAGCAGTTTTCATAAAATTTCTAAAGATATATTCAAGTCCCTTGACAATTATAGGCATCTATCGGGTGGAATTCCAAACATTTTTATGCCGAATAAAAAAACTTGATTCAATTGTGTTTGCGGGCTTCTTTTTAAAAATTATTTAAAAATCTAACACAAAAATGTGAGGAATAAATTGATTACAGATAAATTCGATCAGTTTTGGGCTGTGAATAGGAAACTGATGGAGACGACGAGCGAACAAGACCACTTCAAGCACATTCCATTTAGATGTTACCTGAACGATGCGTACTACATGAAACTGGTGCGACCAATTGGTGAAGACGGACACCGGAAAACGCTTAAGGAATTACTGAAAGAGGTGTTCCCCGATAAAATCGACGGTGATTATATTTTTATGCAATTTTAAAATATTTCTTGAATTACAATTGTGAGGTTTTAAACAATTGAATATTTTTAACCGTTCTGCTGTGGGAACCGTATACATATGCAACAAATAAATATGGTAGAAGTAGAGGAACCAGATAAATACTCACGGGTGAAATGAGTTCGATTTTGACAAACTTACTAATCCTCATATATAGAGTACATAGAATAACATATTAGATAGGGACATTGCTAGATCCGTGAATACACGCAAAATCTTGCGAGCTCCGCACATGGGTATCAACTATTGAAAACTGGTGTCGCAGTGAAATGTTGACACAAAATAAATTATTTAAGAAACATTAGAAAATGTTTCTTTTTCTCCTCCCTTTATGCCCCTTCGGGCTTAGAGTAGGGAAATGTTTCAAGACCTTTTTAACATTTCTTAAACATTTTACGATATAGCTTTGCGTTTATCAATATTTGGAATAAAAATATTTATATTAAGTCAAAATGATTTTTCAATTTGTTTTAATTGTTGAAAAAAATTGCTTACATAATTTTATTTTTCAGTTGTGGTTCGTACACATGGAATGCTTCCACCCCTGGATACACCCCTGCAATGGATGTCGGAACATTTGAGTTATCCCGATAATTTCCTCCACTTATGTATAAGTTAAAAACGTTTACATTATAAATTAAGCTCAATATGTATGTAAAGGAACAACACTGCGATGTTATAAAACTGTTTTTATTATTGATTTATTATTTTATTTAAATTCGAGAGTCTTATTTTATAAGCACAATGTACGCTTTGTTATTATAGCTTTATCGATGGACGAGCTGAATTGATTGATTGTGCGTATTTATTATTTCTATATCTATTATATATATATATATACTGTAGACTTTTTATAACCAGCAATGTTTTATTTTATTTTTATGCCATTCGTTATCCAATAAAAAATGTTTATTTGTAAAATTGATTCTTAACAAAATTAAAAGAAAATTTCTTTCCACGATCGATTTTTTTTCAATTCAATACCGTCCAAGAGTCAAATGTACTTATCGTTTTTCCTAGGTACACAAATTAAAAAAAAATTGAATAACAAATTTCATTCAATTTTTATTAGTTGTTTTAAGAAAAAAATTGAGTTACAAAAAGCAATAGATTTAGCGTTGAAATTAATATCTTATGCAATGTTTTACAAGTGTGAGTTTACATTTTTGTGAACTACTACTTACAATGAATTGTAGTACTTCGCAGACCAACTCGGTGGCAATTTAAAACGATCTGTGTAATAACGACCAATTTTATAAAACAAGAAATTATAAGTATAAAAAAGTCTAAAAAACTAAATACCACACAAACAATAATCACAAATACATTTAAGACTTTATTACAACAAAAGAGCTTAATGAGTATTGAGAACAAAAATAGAAAATTAACAATGAAAAAAATCACACAAAACCCTTATTGTTATAACAAAATTTCAATCTAATAAGCATGCTAATTTACCTTATACAAGTTGACTCGGAACGATTGGTTGTTTAGCGATTAAGTGAATAATCGTAAAAATGTTAAAAATTCGGAAAAGTCGCTTCTAAATACTTCGAATACTGTAGGATCTCAAAATCAAGAACAGACTGGTTTATTTGAAAATTGACAGTTATCATTAACAAAAACAACCTGAAGGTGACAGCACCATCTGCATAAAAATTTAACCGCAAACGCATTAATTATTTCAATCTTATATTTATATTAAAATTTAATTGCTAATTTAATTTAAAAAATAAAATATTGCAAAGAAACGTTTATTTGATATAATTTGATACATCAAAATATGTAGCGTAGCTATGCAACTCAACATACACTTTAGTGGCAAAGTTAAATTAAAAACAAATACAGCGTCGTTCCATTGTTTTATATATGATAAATTAAGCAAAAATTGTTTAATTAATAAATATTCTTATAAATTATTGTTGCAAATTGCAACAATTTATACAACTTATATTTGTGCTTATAGTACTATTTTAATTAATTAACAATTATTGATTAATTTTACGTGCTCATTGAATTAAATTGGCGGGCTATTTTATTTGTAATTAATGTTGCTTTTATTATTTATTATAAGTATTTTGAAAATAAATATTTATTAATTACACAATTAGAAACAAAAATACTATGTTCTTACCACAATTTATTTAGTCACACTGTGGATTTTTGACTGAACCAGTCTTTATCAGACGTGTAATGAAGACCGAAGTTCAGTTACTTATGTAACATCTTATGAATCACTCTGTATAAAATCTTTTATGCATGGATGCAGGGGCGGACTGGACTGGCTATGTAGAAAATTCTATGTGCCCCATTTGTACAATGCTTGCATTTTGTATCGTGAACATTTTTTGTTATTTTTTTTCTAATTATCTATAGCAAATAAGCAAAATTCACTTTTTGCTATACAGTTCGTACGGCATATGGCCAGTGATGGGATTGAGCGGGTTTACACCGATTCTCTCAAACCGTTTGTTAAGAAACTTTAAGTTTGGCAAACCGCTTGTTAAAATACTTTAATTACAGAAAATTATTAAAAAAAAATCGAAATTTAAAACTTCACGCTTCTCTGCAAACCGGCTATTGAGCAAATTGAATCCAACCACTGACTAGAACTGTTTCACATACTCATGTGGCTTTCAAACTTTAAGGACTTCAGATGAAAACTTGTTGAAAAGATGAGTTTCGTTTTACATCCACCTCAACATTTATTTATATTTACTCCTTCCATTATAAATTATTAAAATATTATTCCGAATATAAATGTAATACGCCTGCTAGCCTAATCGAGGTACTAATCATTGAGTAGGAGACGGATTAGTAACAGTGGATTTGAAAGTATGTAACACAATGGATAAGCCTAATCCAACCCAATATATCGCGACGCGTTAAAATGGGAATGGAGCACGGATCTGGGGCATGAAATCCTTTACTACGTTTGGAACCGGCCAACCCATTAATCCCCAGCTAACATCTATTTTCAAAACTTTTCTGCAATTGCCGGACCTACCTTCACCTTGAATTATAGATGAGGTGCAATTAAGCACCCATCTCCTGGGCCCCTTTAGGGTGCCGGTCCTACCTTTAAGTATATTATAGATGAAGTGGACATTAGGCACAGGTCTTCTGGGCGCCCTTCAATGCCGGCTATATCTGCATTAAAGGTGGGGAGGTTGAAGTTCTCTGGTTTCCTTCTGGCATACCCCTCAACACTTATACTGCCGTTATTAAAAATTTAGACCATAAACAAAGTTTCTATTCAATAAAATGGTAATATCTTCGTAGGCTTTAATTTGATTATCTAATCCCTATACCATCAAGATACCACCTATGGAATAGAAGAAGGTGTCTCTACGCATGAGGGGCTGATAAGTCAACACTGAGAAGAATGACCAATTCTTCAAAATGCCAGTGTCGACCGGAATGATAGTTCACTGGGCCGGCCACAACTTACACTAGAAAATAGCTTTTTGTGCATTGGTTAGGCTAAAAGCAATTTCTATTGTGAGCACCAACTGCAAATAATAAAATACATTTCAACACATTTAATTAATTTATTGGATTAATAGAACGTTATTATTTATAAAATATTTTCATTCCTAAACAGAAAAATTGTGGCTTTCCGATGGTGCTAACGCCAACCCCACAAGAGCGCAAAAACGCACCCCTATAATAAAAAGATCCGTTAAAAATATTGCAAAATTATAAAATTGATTTCATTTATCTTATTATTGATCATACAGTAAATAAAGCAAATCCCCTAAATTTTTATGACCAATGAAATGCATTTTTACTTTTTTTTAAATTAATTAATAACATTTTGAATATTGGATCAGTTTAATAAGTTCGCCACGAAATTGTTGCAACTTTTAAAGCAACCCTAAACCCATAAAAAAGATATTTGGTAACATCAAATGTTACGTTGAAAGCTTTATTATTATTTTTATGGAAATTATTAATTTAATTTAAATAATTTCTACTGTTCATATTTATCCAGAATTCACCAAAAATAGATAGATAGAGATAGAATTAGAATTGTGCTTAAATTTATTTAATTTTAGTTCACCACGCCCATTGCGTGCAATTGCAAAGATGCAGCAAAGCCAACCCATCGTAAAACTCGTTAAAATGCAAAGCTTGGAGAGAAAGCAGCGCAAGCCGTGCAAACGCTCGAGCTATTGGTAGGCGCCTGCATTCTCATCGGGCCTGTTCAAACTGGTATTATTTCCTGCAGTCCAATCGCTGTTGGCATATAACATAACACGTTTCAAACAGCTTTGTATACACTCCCACATTTTCTGCATCTTATTTACTGCTTTAATTACTGAATTTAATTTCTTTGTATTATCATATTTGTAAATTTTCATTGTATAAAAATGTTGCTTTCGCATGTCCTTTGTTATGATGGACTAATTCAAGCAATTTAGCATTAAAAATAAATTTAATATTAAATATAACTTTAGATATAGACGTGATGACTTATGCAAAGAATTTAAATATAAATTTAAAAATAAAGGATTTAGGCATGCGTGTGTGAATGAACGCTTGTGTCGAATTTAGCTGCGTTCGTTTATCCTGCACCGAACTCACTTTTTACACTAAATGCACTTTAGCTGTTTGCAAATGGAAAATATTTATTTTAACACCATTTACACCAAAACACAATACTGAAAGCCACGACCAATGCTAAATTTCCATAAATTAGTATATGACAACTATAGTATTTAACTCACTAATGTTAAATCTAAATTTATTACTAATGCTAAATCGGTTCCATAAATTTGCCATTAATTAGCAATTTTGGTCTTTATACCATTCCATGCAAAAAAACATAGCCTACTTATGAGTTTTATTAAACAAGTTTATTAATATTCACATTTAGATCATTACTACCAATGTTGCGGTAAGGTACAAAGACGCAGAAAGCTTGTTCTAGGTTGGAAATTATGATTAAAAAGTTGCCCATGTGAGTACTAAACTTTTTGTTTTAGAAAAATGCTTAAGTTCGGTTTGGGCTACGCCAGTATAGTAGCCAAACGATGTTACTATCCATTCAACTAAACTTGTCTGCTTGTACACGTTTAGTCACTAAACTACTCGGTACTTACTCGCCCTAATCCGATTGAACATTAGGAAACTTGTTATTTCTATATTTTTGAAAAAAAAATCAGGTCATCTTAATCGTACACCGAATATATAATATTTGTACATAAATGTCTAACTCGTTAATAGAATTTATGAAAAAGTTAATTGTATTTATGTAAAAGTTCATAGATTCTATCAATTGGCATTCATAGTCTTATGAACTCATAGATAGTATCAATAAATAGCAGTTAATACGAAATTTTATAAACAATTTCATAATATTAATGAAAAAAACATACGTTTATTAATGTATTAATAGAATTTAATATTAAAGCTTAAAAGTATTTATGAACAGTTCGTAAGTCTATTGTAATAAAATTTATCAATCATATTTATAAGTGTATGAACGAATTAATACTACTTATAAATCTATTTCATAGATCTATTAATATGTTAATAAAATTTATTAAACATTCGTAATCTACAAACGAGTTAATAGTAGTTATCAATTAGTTTATAGGTCTATTAACATACACCTCAAAACACGTGTCTGTATCACATGCCATTAAGACCTTGTTATTATTATATTACAAATTAATTTTGTAATTCTATTAATATATTTATAGCCATATTAATAATATTTATGAACTAATTCATAACATTTAGTTGCAACAAGAATGGTAAGGTCAAGATGTCTTAGTGATTTGCAGCAATAAAATACAAAATTATATTTAATTGTATTGCGACAATTGTTTCACCACACAGAGGCATCATCAGGCATTTCCAGTGCACTATGGTGAAACAATTATCGCAGTACAATTGAATATAATTTTGAAATGTTACATGCATGTTTTATTGAAGTTATAATGGAATTCCGGCAAGCCTCAACAATCAAATAAGCAATAAAAAATATTGTTCATATTGTATTTATTAACACGTTACTTAAATGTAACATTAAATTGATAAATAATTAATTTCATATGTAGTTTCTATGTAAAATACATATACTTTATCTATAAATTTAATAAAACCATGAAAAAAGTTTATATAATCAACGAACTAGTTCAGAAAATCTATTAATGAATACTTAAACTTTATTAACGTATACGTAAAATTTATCAGCACTTCAATGAACATTATACATTGAATTTATGTACATTGTACGTCAAATTTATGTACGTTTTCATTGATCTATGAACTGTTCATAAATCGATGAACAATATAAAGAGATACTATTAACAAGTTGCTTCCAAAAATTAATGTACTTTTTAATAAATACTGTTAATTTTTAATAAAATACACATACTTTTTTGGTTTAGTGAATAGCAGCCGACTATCCACATGATTTTATTACTTTCTTCATTATTAACCTTTTGGCATGACCGGACTTCAGACCTTCTTTCTTAGGTGAATACAATGGCCGTCGTTTTGGCTTCCCACGATTTTCGTGGTGAAATGTATGGTGTGTACCTCCACATCCCTCTTTTTGACAAAAATGTTCATCTCTTGCAATATTTGCTTACTTGATAAGCATCAAAAACTAGACCCAAATGGTTTTGTTTCTTCTTTTCGATCTCAAATCGAGAGACCTCTGAAGCATTTGTAGAGTAGATGGCAGTCACTTTCCGTGCATATTGGGCAACACTTGTTATCTTCAGCCCACACGTTTTATCTTGTTGCTCTGGGTGACACAATATCCACTTTTGTTTTCAGACAATCAATGAGTCATAAAGTTTGATCACATGTTAGAATTAAGTCTCATGAAGCTGCTGTAAGGGTCTTGTAAAGTTGAACAGTCTGGCAATCGTAGAGAAAACCGTTCTTTCTATAGACGTTTATGACAAGAGCTTCCAGAGTGGTTTTAAATTTTAACGTTGCTGTTAAAGAAAGCGTGTCAAAATATACATAAAGATAATAATAAAAATTGCTTTGTTGTTCAATATAAAAATTTAACGCAGATAGTAGAAAAGATTATCAAAAAATACATAATCAACATTGTTATTTAATACAAAAACTTAAACCAAACATTCGTGATAATATCAACATGATATAAAAAATACTATAAAACTAAAATATATCTTCATATAAATTATAAGTAATTTGATGTCACATTCGAGATTATGTCTTAAAAATAATATTTATAAGTTATTTCTTAGTTAGTTTTAAAGATAATTGATTGAAATGAACAAAAGTAGCACTTTAGTCAAAACTTAAAATTCACAAAATCCATTCTTCGCTTTTAAAGTCCATTTTTTTCAAAATTTCATCGAAATGTGGCATTGTCCACTGTTTACCGGTGATGATTTGTAATAGATCCGGCAACGATTCTAAAAGTACGAGGTCCAACGTCTTAACTGTCGATTCGATCAATTGCAATCTAAAACAAAATCATTAATATAATAATTATATACATTTTGCTTTTTAAATGCATTATTTAACGTGGGCCTATTAATATTTATTTAGTTTTCGACTTGCAATAATGTGTTCAACGATCTCAAGAAGAACCCCTTAACCCGTATTTCGGTCCTCTTTTGAGACTAATCAACAATGTCAGAGGTTAACTATATCTGGGAATTTTGTTGTTATTAATCTAATAAAGAAAGAATGCCTGTAAGTGTGACTAAAAAAACGCGACAATAAACGTAAAAGTGTGTAGAAGTAAAAGTTAGTTGAAAAAAAACTTCAGAAGTGAGATTTGAATACAGATGTGTGTATGTGTGCATCATCCCAAGCAAACGACAAAACTATTAAACTACCTACTTAAAATAATGTCGATGAGTAAATGAAATGTAAAAAAAGCGCTAAAAATTTTATTACTTATTTCATTTTCGTTAGTATTTGGGCTAATTAGATAAAATGATAATTAAATTTATTCAAATTAAAAATAATAATTCAATGGTCATCAATAGATGGCGACAAGATCCACTGTAAGATATGTGAACAACTTCATTCCAATGAAAATGGTAAACAATATAATTAACCTAGAATTCCGAATTCAGTTTAATAAATCTATTTCACAACAAAATAATCAAAATGAGTGACAATGATGACTCAGATTCCTCCCTTTCATTGCATTCAATAGATGTAAGTAAGCAAAACAATCCAACAATTAATTACAAAAATATGTTACACCAGCAGCCCATGATTCCATTCCAATACATTGACCCGGCTTTGCTCTCACCCTTAATGCGAGCCAGCTACCAAAATGATGTTAAATATGTAATGGAAGCCATTGCCCAAGGAAAAGAACTAAATTGCAATGATAATCGAGGCTACACTGCATTACATTACGCTGCGGAAGCAAGAAGGTATTAATACTTTAATTTAATTTGCGACTGATTATATACAATAATTTTCAGCGTGGATGTATTAAAATTACTGGTCAAGCAACCGTTGATCCGATTAGACGTTGAAAATCACGATAGCGAGACGCCGCTGCACCGAGCGATCGAAAAATGCAATGATCCAGAAGTTGTCGAAATATTGGTGAAAGCGGGCGCTTCAATTAAAGTGGTCAGCTGTTATGGCCACTCTCCGTTGCTCGTACTCGTTTATAAAGAAAACACAAATTTACAAGTGATGCTCGAGATGGGAAAAATCTTATTAGAAAATGGCGACGATAATTATATCAAAGATGAGGCTAACGTGCTAGTCGAAGCTGTACGATTACACGAACGGCTTGCAATCGGCCAATACGACGATTGGTTGAATTTCGTTTGCATGTTCCTTTATTACGGGGCCGATGTTAATTTGCGCTGCGATTTCGGCGATAGCGCCATTTCATTGGCAATACAGCTCGAATGCAACGAGCTTTGCAGTTTAATGTTACCGTACTTGACAGATTTTAATATAATTTTTGAAACTCCAACGCAATTAAATACGTTATTTCTATTGGCAGTTAAGCATAAAAGCCCGGATGTATTTTACATGATCGAGCGCGGCGCCGATATTAATTTCAGCAACGGTTTGGAATCTTGCTTGGAATTATCGATAACGCATTCGATGGGATTATTTGAATATATATTTACGCATTGCGATGACGACACAATCTTAAACGAAATGTGTTTTATCGATAAGTTTTTTTTGAAAAATCGTTTCGATCGGGACGAATTTATTCGTTGTATTTACTTAATTTTCAAGCATAGTTTAGTGGCGGAATTGTTTGCGTTGTCCGGTATACGCCAAATTCACATGCATTTTGTTGCGATGTTTTTGCGTCTCGATGTTTCGATTGAGGAACAGATTAAAATTTTATATTCTTTATTAATGTATAGCAATCAATTAACGGCTTCCGATTTGTGTGATATTTTTAGCGTTTGGGGTTACGATGAACGTTTTGAGGCATATCTGCGTGTTACTATTGTTATCGAGGATTTGGAAACGTTCTTTTTGCAGCAGGATACGTTGATTACGTGTCTTTGCTTTCCGGATGCTTTTCAGCCAAAAACGAAGCAATTTCCCACGTTGCAAGCGCTGAGTCGGAATTGCGTACGAAGACATATCCGCAAGGATTTAATTTACGGCGCAAATAACGTAAGTTTTAAATATTATAATTATTTGTTGCGATTAAATGTGCCGCTCATTATTCAGGACATTTTGACGTTAAAAAGATTGGTTTGATTTATTTTTGAACAAAACTTAAATAAGGTATTTGTTACAATTTCGTCCATTGTTAAAAATTATTTTGTTAGACTTAAGATTAATTCCACCAAAGATCGGTCAAATTTCATTAAAGTGAAATCAATTTTTGTTGCCATTTTTAATGAGTTCCATATAAAACATTACGCTTAAGCCACGCCCACTAAATTTGTTTTTGATTTTTAAATTATTGTGTACCAATATTGTCTTGTTATCAGAGATTTTACTTTAATTTAGGATTGGCCTTTTATTATTGTATGTGATATATATATTTAATAAGATTCATATTTTTATACGTATTTATGTAAGATAATTAATAATTCTGTTAGCGGTAGTTGAATAAATAAATGTTTAAGAAATATTCAGTCGGCCTTTTCTTGACAATTTACTTACAACTTCCACAAATTTCCCAATTCTTCGGAAAAATTATATTTTTCAAAATTGTAAACAATTCATCAGATTTTTTTTAAATTTGACACATTGACAATCAATCAGTTTGTTAATTTTCGAAAATTTCAAAAAATATATACCAAAAATTAATATGTAATTTTGACTTCTTCAAAATTTTTAAAAATTCATTTTTTAAAATTTGTCGTTTGCTTAACTTTCCGAAAAAAAAAATCAAAAATTGCGCTGGTTAGTGCTGATAGTAAAATTAATAATATTCCTTTTTTCAAATTTTAAAAATTATATAATAAAACATTTTCAAAATTTGAGCTACTTTAGCAAAATTGATAAATTTGGTTTTTTCAAAATATTGTTTTTCTAAATATCCTTATGTTGACAAATCTCATTTTATGAAAATTATAAAAATACTTAAAAAATTGAGCCATAGCAAAAGTAAAAATTTTGCGAATAAAATATTTTCAAAATTTGACACATTATCCGAAAATTAAAAAAAAGTAAAAAATTGCGCTGCTTAATAAAATTGATAATTTTGGTCATTTATAATTTTTTTAAAATTTAATAAATCTGTTTTCAAAATTTGACATCAATGTGTCAAAAAATGGTCTATTTACATATAGGAAAATTGATCTTTTTTCAAAATATTCAAATATTTTTTCTAAAATTTCTTATGTTGACAATCAATGTTTGATTAAATTTCCCAAGCAAATATAGACAATTAAATTAGCTACAATTTGCTTATAATTTATTATTTTAGTGTTAAATTTGTAACCAAATACGATTCTGGTTTCAGCCTGTTTCTTCAAATCCTCCGTCAAATTAAAAAAACAATTTTTCCTTGACAAATATTGTAGATAGACAATTAAATTAGCTACAATGTAATATTTTTATCACCAAGTTTATAACTGAATAAGGTCCTGTTTTGCCAAATTTTTTTTAAATTTTCTGGTCTAAGAAATTTGTAAATTTTTCCTGAACAAACATTGCAGTCAATTAAGTTGTCTACAATTTGATATTTTTATGACTGAATACGGGTCCTGTTTTGTAACAAATATTTAAATAGCTACGATTTCTTATTTAAAAAATCCTTACCTCACCAATTCCTTAGCCAGCAATTCGTTAGACTTGAGATTGATATTGTTCAACATAATAAATTGGCAGGCCAACTTCCTACGCATTTGTACGATGGAAATATCTTCATTTAAATAATTCTTCTTAACTTCGTTAACCATAACGTACGGCTTGTCTCTGTATAAAATGCAATGCAACTGGTAATGTTCTGCAACGTAAAATAAATAATTAAAATAACAATTTACAGAAAAAAACGCATACATACCAATGAAAATAATAAAACGCCGCTTAATTTTCTGCAACGTGCGGGTTAGGTTAAGGTTGTTAATTTCTTCGGTTAAAATTGAAACGGAGTCTGCTTTTTTTCCGTTGGATTTAAGAGATGCGTTATTTAATTGAGGCGACGATGAATTTAAAATGGTCGTTTGAGGCGATGATGAATTTGAAATCATCGAGTCACTTGTTACTTCGTAGGATTTACAAGATGTATTATTTGATCGAAGTGATGATGAATTCCAATTTGCCGATTCGTTTTTGTAGGATTGACCAGACATACTATTTAATTGAGGCGATGACGAATTTAAAATCGTCGACATGGTTTCATTGTGACGAGAAGTACCATTTAAACTTGATTGCGGAGACATCGTTCGGCTACGTTGAGGCGATGTTTGATTGTTAGTATGGACGCAATATGGCTGATTAAATTGTGGAATTATAATTGGCGCTGGTGGTACTATTAAAGGAGTAGGTGTTATCATTATGGGTGGCGGAGAAAACATATAAGGTGGAAAAGTAATCGGCGTCATAAGGTATTGATTTATTAGATTTTGTCGCTGCTGTTGAAAAAGCATTTCTTGAAATGCATTGTTGTTTATGACTTGTTGATTGACGGATTGCGACCAGAAAAAATTGTTCGGATTTATATGCCGAAAGCCCGGCGGCGGCGGAGGCATATTGAAAACATTCTGCACTATCACATTTTTCGGTTCCTTATTAATTGGAGACGGAGCCGATTCATGAACGATCTCTTCGACTTCAATTGTTTTATCAGCGGGGACAATTTCCTCAACTTCTTCAGCCGGTTCAATTTCGGAAACATTACCTTCATCATTAATAGCAGCCGGAGATTCGCTTTCGTTTGTTTCATTGTTTTCCTTGAAAGGATGAGATTGACGTTTTTCAAAGCTTTCAAATTTAAGCACTTCGTAATTAGCTTCAGGCAATATAGAAACTGCTGGCTTGTAATACTGAGGGAAGGTTAAGTGGTGGTGGAAATTGGGCATGAATATTTCAATATTGTTGAGTTCAAATGCCGAAGGAACAAGGCCACCTTCGATTTCATCGAATGTCGGATACAGATGTATATTTTCATGGATCGGTATGACAAGGTCGGCCGATAAAACCAGTTGTTCCTAAAAGCCAATTGCAAGTTAATATTTTTGATACGTTACGGATCAAACGAATGAGAAAAAATATGTTAACTTTATTTGGCTTGTATGAACATTACATTTTTGATTTTATAAAATTACAATATTTGCGTAGCTTAAATAACATATTTTTCCTCAATAAATATCATTATTTTATTAAAGCAATTAAATTTATAATGAATTAACAGCCGATTGATTAAACTAAACAATTATTTATTGGGTATTTTTTTCAGAAACATCTTTCACACAATCAAATGGACACCATCCAATCAACAAATAAAAATTGTTAAATCAGTATTACAAAATATTCTAATACTGATTTTTATTTTATTGCACGGAATCCATTTTGTTTAAGAATAAAATGCAACCGTTAAAATAAATAATTAAGTTGGTAGCACTGCAACCGAGCAGATTTACCAACAATCACAAATAAAATAAAGTTATATTTAATTATTTAATAATTAAAACATTCTAAATAATTATGCTAACGAAGCAACTAAAATTTCATCGTCAACCTTTAGTAAAATTTTTAAAAAATTTTATATCTAACCATTGCTGATTTTTCTGATAAATTGCTTCGTGTAAAATTGGGAGTACATACAAAATACAAAAAAAAAATTAAATAAATTGTAGATTATTTTTCTCTATTTCAAATGCATTTTCTCCTTAAACAACTTCATAATATCCTTAGGTGATAGTTTCTTCGGAGAGTTTACCTGATGAGAGTATATTGCCAATCCTTCGTGAACCAATGTGTCGACTATGTGAATATCGACAGGAGTGTTCGTATCGGTAACAAAGAGTTCAAATATTTTATCCTAAACAAACAAAAAAAATATTAAAATTTCATCCTGTTGTTATACCGGGTTTGGTAAAAGTTTCGTGATAATTTTTAGAAAAATATTTCGAACTTGCATTTTAAAAGTTCTAATCAACAATCATATATATCCATTTGACATTGAGTGGAAGGGTCAAGGCAAGGTTGAAACACCCGAGTTTTCAAAATATTTGACTGTCCCGGTATTTTTGCCGAACCCGATAATTGACATTGCAAATAATTAAAATTTTATTGCCATATATATTCATTTTTATTGCAGCTCTCGAAGAGTGAATATACTCTCAAGTCGATGCATACTAGAGAATGTCTGTTGAGAGTAGCATTATAGGAGTTATATGTAAACTTATTCTTTAATCCTTACCGATTCCAAATAATTATCGATCATTGCAACCAAATTTTTATCCAAAACGAGTTGGCGAAACCGCCTGGCAGAATCTCTTGTCCATTGTGAATCTTTATTTACCGGCAAAAGACGAGTCAATCTGGCCCGTATTGCTTGAAGCGGTAATTGTGTAAAATCTTTGTGCAAATACCAGATGCAATCGTAATGCATTGCTGAGACCGTGCCATAATCAAGGCAGAAAATCTGAAATGAATCATTAATTTGTTGTCGATCGTTGAAAAGTTTTCAATTTACCTTGACTTTTTCAACTTTATCAGGCATTTGATTGCATATGACGGCTCGGTGATACTCATTATAAATGTGAACGACACAATAAAGTCCATTCAATAACATCGTTTGAGGTACTTTGTATTTATCTGCTTCTCTGTTATAGAAATCCCTTAAAAATAAGTAATTTGATATGATAAATTTCTCAAAATTAAGAACTGCTTACTGCATATTGTCCATCATTTTATCTAAGGCTTCAGCGTTCTGTTTAAGTATAAACCAAAATTTGCTAGGATCGTAAATCTCCCCGATTTGAATTTCTATGTATTCACCAATATTAGTATAGCACACTTCTTTTGGAAGTTTATCGTCCAACTTGACAACGTTCGGTGGATAATTCAACACTACGTTTCTCTAAAATAGCAACAATTAAAAAAATTTCCCGATATAAATAAATTAAAAAATATTCGAGTGCAGTTCACGAAGAATGTGTAAATATCGTGGACAGACACACAGTGACACAGACATATCTACATAAATATCGTACAGCAGAGTTATAGCATGGATGATTTTATTACAAAAAATTCTTAACCTATAAGTTTACATTTAGTTTGGCCATAAAATGTATATACTTACATAGACTAGATCCGGCAAACATTTTAAATTTCCATCAATCTTAATATTAGGGTTAATTACAGCTTGCGTATAGCGCCTGTCAAAATCGTCAGGCACTGGATGTTCGTTTGAGAATATAATAAAATCACCTTTGTTGGCTTGCTTATAATGCACGATGCTGTGCAAATCGACAAACATCTGTATCAACGATTTATAACCAAACTGGTTGTAGCGTAGTTCTTTTTTAAAGCGCTCGCTTAAAAATAAAATTGATAAAAATATAATTTAAAACGGCCAAAATTATACTCACTTATATATCAGCGGTATTTTTGCACAACTGATTCCATCCGGATATTCTAGAAGCAATTCCTTAAGATTAGCCTGAATGGCATGCGGAACTCTGTAGCATACGCTTGTACGACAATCAATAACCCCACCTTCCTCGGGGTTGGAATAAAAAATATCATCGGCACAATCGATTTCTTCGCTCGTTTTACTATTACCGGCCGCCGAAACTCCATCGGGAGACGATTTTCTGTTTTGCGTATTTTCTCGGTTTTTTTTCGGAGATGACGTTCGAAAAGAATTCGAGTTATTAAAAACGGGACTTTTTCTAAAATTGTTCCGATATGTTTCGTTATGTTCGGATGAATTACGATTACGGTATCGGTTATTGGGACTAGTTTTATTTTGATTTGTAGTATTGTAGGAAATGTTAGCGCTTTGGTTATTGATTGCGGTTAACGGTTTCGAGGTATTTAAATTATTCACTCTTTGGCTTTGATTTTTGTACAGATCGTAGTCGGAATTGTCTTGGTGGGATCGATCGGGCGACGTATTGAATCCTTCATCTTCATCGTAAGGATCGTATTTCGATTCATTGGCCGCTTCAAATTTGTTTATTTCATAAGTCGAATACATTGGGCGTCTCATCGGTGGAGGTCGGAAAACATAGTTCCGAGAACGCACCCGACTGAAAAAAAATTCATCAAAATATTTTCCATAATTAGCTTTTACAAACCTCGGATAATGCATGTATAGTTTTATTCCACGGATAAACCGCAAAAATGGATTTTAGAATAGGTGGATAAGCGCTGGCTAGAATGAATATTGGCATAAAGCTTTGATAACTTATATCGATGAGCACAGGTCAGATAGCTCGTAGACCATTATACTTGTGTTTATAGAACTGTCTATGTGTTATCTGAACTGTGCACGTCGATATAAGCTATCGGAGCTTTAAAAATGGTTTGTCATAGCAAATGAGGGTGTAAATCCCAGTATATGTAACTCCAATAGTAATTCCCCAATTTATCTGATGTTTGTAAAAGTGGTCTTAGTAATTTTTTTATTTACGCTATTTATTGAATTTTATTAGGTGACTAGATAACTTTTCTTTAGTGACTTTTTTGCTTAATTTATACTTAATTTTTTATATTTAATTAACTTAAAAAATATATATTTTTGTGTTTAATTTTTTGTGAATTATTAACTTAATAAACACAAGTTATGTTAAATTTTATTACATTTAATGGCTTTCTTTAAGATTTTTATCGATTTTTTGCTCACTTTTTTTAGAAAAATTAAGCACTTACATTCTTTTCCTCAACGGCCTCTTTTGTTTCGATATTAACGCAGACACATGAGCAGATTTTTCACTTAATAAAACACGTATTTCAGCAGATCCACCATTTCCAAAAATCTAAATTAAAAAAACGCAAATTAATGTTTTGCAGTCATCGAGTCTTATATTAATTTAGCAACGACCACATTTTACAAAACTTTAATGAAACGATCCATGATATTTTGACATTTAAAAATTGGTCGTTCCAACGGTTTACCTGCAACGTATCGGTCAGCGAATGCAGATATGTATCCAACGATCGATGACCTAATTCGCGATAAGGTATATCTCGCCCTTCGATCTCCCTGTACTGTTTATTCAATTCAAATGCAGTTATCTGAACCGGACTGGACACCAAAATAGATCGGACAGTTAACTTGCAATCGTTAGCATCGGCCTAACAAAATATATAAAATTAGATAAAAATAATCAATAGGAATGTTATAATTGATGCTTACCATGTTTACATATCTCAAATTCCAAGCAGGTTTATTACAAGGTATTGTTGATGTGGAAATGTGGATCTTCCAATAAACGACATAACCTTAAACCGAATAAACTGAAGCTTGCAGAGAGCGCCAACAAATAATAAACAAAAACATAGAAAACTACAAATCAGCAATTAAAAGCAAACGCAATTAAGATAACATTCATAATATTAAAGTATCAAATCAGCATTTATATTAATATTACGAGATTAAAAATAATTTAAATAAACAACTTTACATAAACTTATACCAACACGTTCTGTAAATAGGGTTGCATATAGTCAATGAAATGGCTATAATTAAATTAAATAAATATTGGCAAATTTACATTCGTAACTTTACAATTTGCAATATTCAACCATTATTTACAAAATAACGTAATTTGAAGTATTAAAATATATTAAATAGATAAGTTTGTTTTATGTTAGCCGCGCTTTGGTGCATACCGGGTTGCCTCGTTTTACAATTAAGTAAATATGTAGAAAAAAACTATTAAAAATTTGAATTAAGTTACGTTTTACTAATTGAACATGTATAAACTGATTGTAGCATAAACTATGTTAAAAATTCAATTAATTACTTACTAAATAATTAAATATAAATAAAAATTTTATTAAAGGGTTAAAAATCAATTTTAGTTACAGGGTAGCGTGGCCGAGCGGTCTAAGGCGCTGGTTTAAGGCACCAGTCTCTTCGGAGGCGTGGGTTCGAATCCCACCGCTGCCAACTTTTTTGAAAAGAATTTTATTATTAATATTAATAGATAAGCAAATTTGTTTAATAATTTAAGTTTATTTTTGGGTTGAGCTTAATTAATTTAATCATTTCTAAACGAATTTGTTTATTTTTGTTGGGGAAATTCAAATTGGCCGGTGCTGCCACCGCCGGTATTTGGCCGGAACGTCTCTAGCAATGAAGAGAATGTAAGGAGCGGAATGTGAGCGCCTCAACCGGCCCGCCTTGTATCAGGCGACTAGAAAACCGCGAGGATGCCTCAGCTTTACTAAAATCCGCGCGTAATCCCAACGCAGACCAACAAAAAATTAATATAAATTACATTACATTAAAACACTCCTACATATTAACCGGTGTCTGGTCGTGAGCCACACGCTTAAGATTTAATCTGCGAATAGCGCGCCCAAATTGTGTCGTTTGAATTTAATCCGAGTTGGCTTTGTTTATGGATTTCTGTGTGGAATTCGGGAGGATATTGACGGGTATCGGTGATATCGGAACCGATTGATGCACTTCCTGCGCCGTTCTGGTAGCCTGATGGGACAGATCGGGTCCCGTTTGGCCTCCGATAGGTTCTCGAATTCGATCTGATTGAATCCCGATCAGTTCTCAATAGGGCATCGCGTCCTCTCGCTCTCCAGCCGTCCTTATTTACAGCGCGCCGTTTATCACTTTACGTATTTATCCAGAATTCATATTTTGCTTTCTAACAATATTAAGCTGGACGAAATTATGCAAATAATGATTAAAATTACTTAATATAAAGTAGGCAGGTGTTTAATAAAAATATGTTTTCAATCTAAGCCGGCTTAAACATAATTAAAGAAACAGAAACAAAACTTGTTATTAATTACTGATTACAATCAACACGCGCAACAATCAAAGCCGTTTTAATAAAATTATTTTCTTGAATCAGCTCTAATTTAATTGAAGCTATCTTATTACTGCCGGAAAATTATCATCTGGTCAGTACAGAACACAGAAAATTACGATTTTAAGCTATAGCTACAATACTAATGCATTAAATATAAGGTAAATACTTACGAGTTAGTACCATCGTAGTAGTGTTAATCTGTGGTAGTATAATAGTTACTATAGTAGAATAAAAATAATCGCTTGCTTCATTTCAAAAAGCTTCATAGTGCTCATAACGCTTCACAAAATCTATTGAGTAAACATTAGAACATTATGATTTTGATCGATAGTATGTATCTAGATTTTAAATTTTTGACAATTTGCAACATATATTCCTACAAATTATTTTAATTAGTACAAAATTGTTGCAATAATGCAAATGCAAAGAAGAAACCAAATTTAAATAATAAATCGACATTTTATACAATTTTTTGATTTATTAAAATATTTAAACAAATAAATTGTAAGCAACTAACTTCACGGCGCAACCCCTGCAGTAGAGTCTGCGAACCCCACTTTTCACCTCTCAAATGAAATCGGTGCCCAAATTTGCGGAATTTCTACAAAAAAACAATACTTGGGTAAGAAAATATATCAAATTTACATCCTAATATATCCCTACTTTATTTGTAATGTTCATTTTTGTCCGACTGATGTAATTATTTAGGAAAAAATATATTTTCATGCCGAGCTCAATTCGGCCATTTACATAATGCAAAATTGTGCTTGCGCCTTGAAAAATCTGTGCATACCGATAGTTGCAGTTTCATTACAAGTTAAAAATGTATATATTCATTGATATTGCATATTATACGCTGCGAAACAATATTTTGTTTAATATATGTACAAATTAAGATTAAATTTCACGGCGTACTACTTGCAGTAGCCTCTGAGAACCCCGGTTATCTGTCAATTAAAAATCATTTATTTGTTGAGAAAAACGGATGAAATTAATTTTGTAACACATCCTGTGCTTAGTTACGATAATCATATTCTGTCGCTGTTATAATAATTTAAGAAAAATTAGGTTTTCATGTCCGGCTATAATATAACTTATGATTCAACTTCTCGGCAAAACCCTTGCAGTAGCCTTTGTGACCCCCGGTCTATCAGTCAATTAAAAGCAGTTCCAGAATTAACGGAAAATCATTTAGGAATATTTATTTGGTAAGAAAATTGATCAAATTAATTTACTAACACATCCTGTTCTTATTTACTATAACCATATTCAGCCGCTGATATAATTATTTAGGGAAAATGTATATTTTTATGCCGGCTCAATTTGTCCGTATTTTTTTAAGACGTAGTGAGGTTAAGCCTCAATAAGTGGTCTTTTAAAAATGACTTGCGTATGGCAATATCTTTCGGTTTTCTTCTCTGCGCAAGTTCTGTTATATGTACTTCTTAAACCTAAATAGAGCCTTAGTTTGAGGTGGGCTAGTTTTACCTTCGCGGAAATATCACATATTTTAGATATGGGCGGCATCGCATGCTGTAGCCGGTCACCCTATGATCCTTGCTCTTTCCTTCATCTTTTTAGTTTTTTCTTTACTTTTTTCTCCTTCCATTTTATTTCTAAAAATTGTTTTTAATTTTGTGTTTATTGGCTCTGTGCGTCGAACTCTACAATTTTCTTTGTCGTATCACTCGCGTTGCAAAGTTTCTTAGTGCCATCCATTTTGGTCTCTAAGATATTTGTGAGTAATCGACTTTTTAAAAAAAATATTTTTTCCAGTTCCTTGCTGTCCTCCCACGTCTCGTATTCTCTTAGCGTGTGTTCTGCGTCATTGTTTGTGTCCTCTTGACAAAACATACATCTTCTCTCTTTTATCATCTTATGTATTGTTTACAAATACTTTCCAGAAGCTTCTTGCCCGGTCAGCATTTGCATTGTGTAATAGCACGTCTCGGGTTTATTCTTCATCCATTCTTTTATTTCCGGTATTCAGTTCTCTTGTTCATTTCTTTTTGCTTCCTTCACTTTACGGTCTTTACCACTTTTACCTTGTCTTTTCTTTTGTCTGTTTTTTTACTTCTATTTTATTAGTTCTTTTATTTATGATTTTTTTTATAACTAGCTTTTTCTCCATCATCACAACCGCGGGGAGTGTAGCCGCGATTACTTCTACCGTCTCTTGTTACTGTCACGAGCTGGCTTTCGTAGCTTCTTTAATTTCCTCTATATTCTTTTTTGTCTTTAATGCATTTCTCCATGATTCTGTCGCATACAGTAATTTACTTAATTGCCATGAGCCTCCTTGCCCTTCTCCTGGTTCTCCCTTGTTTGGCATGAGTACTCGGTTTTCCTTCCATTTTTTGTTCTTTTTATTGCTTTCTTTATCTGTTCGTTCTATCCATTTCCTGTAAGGGCCACTCCGAGGTATTTGTTTTTTTCCTATGTTTATTATTTGGTCTTCTAGTCTTCCCAGATCCCCTGTTAGTCCTTTTTGTTGATAGTCATGATGCTTCAGTTTTTTTGCGGAGCCAGATATAACACATTATTTTTCATCCATGTCTTTATCATATCAATTGCCAACTCTTAGCCATTCTATTAATCTACGTCTTTGTTTTGTACCTATCAGCGCCACATCATCTGGAAATGTTATTGTCAGCCGTTCCGGCAGTGGTTTATTATAGAATAGATTTCATAGTTTAGGCCATAATGCGGAACCCGGTGGTACTTCTCTGGTCAGCTTCAATTTTCCATTGATGGTCACTTCATTTTTATCCTGAAGGTAACATCAAATTATATTAATGGTTTATTTTGTTAGCTGTCTTTTTTGCTGCTTTTATAATTTCTTCCCATAGTAAGCTATTGAAAGCATTTTTATGTCTATTGTTATCATGACATAGTGTTATTTTTTTCTGTGTGGATCGCTATTTGCTTCTTTTGCTATTTCCGATACTTTTTCAGTGCATCTTAGAGTCGATCTTTCTTTTGTAACCCCATATTGCTAGTTTTTCTATCCCATCCTGTTCTGTTCTCTTCTCAAAATCTTTTTTCTTTATTTTTGCTATAGTGTTAATCTGCCTGCTTCATTCTTCATCTCGATTAACACTAGGTTTGCTTCCTTGCAGCAAGACGGAAATATCCCTTCCTTTTGATATTTGTTCTCATTTCCATTTAACGCTATATTCACTACCTCTGTTATTATATTGTCCCGCCCTGGTGTCTTGTTATAAAGTACAATACAACAAACTTAGCGTGGTTTATGGAAACTGAAGAATAGAAAAAATCCTATAACACGAGAGAGATATGGAGTATGCTCAGACACAAAACCGGTGCTAGTTTTGTTTCTTTTACAAAAATGTTTTCCATAGAAGACGCTTAGCGTTGCCCAAGGAAACTACAGTGTAACCAAATTAGTTGGTTACACTGTAGTTTCCTCATAATCTGTTTTATATTTTTCACTGTTGCCAGTACTACGTCTGTTTTATCAGCTATTTCTGCTGGCATTTTTATAATTATTCTATTGGGAAATAGGTAATATAGCTTACCTTTTTCATTCTCCCTAATTTATTCATTACTATTTTGTATGGTTTTCCCTAGGGATCTTTGGCTATGGCTTCTAGTATTTCTTTTCTTACTATCCTTGATACCTTTCTTCAGAGCCATTCTATCTTTTTTAGTTCTTCCTCAGTATTTTCTTTTTGTCTTCTCTGTCTTATTAACTTTTATCGATGTTTGAATTGCTTTTTTTGTTTTCCTTGATCTTTTTTGCACCGTACCTGTGCTCCTATTTTCCTCTTTTCTGTATATGGGAATTTATTTTTTCGCTCTTATCTTTAGTTTTCTGCGTACATTTTGTTTTATTTCTCTGATTTTGTTTTTTGCAAT
>JARJEC010073998.1:0-11997 GCA_030264575.1 Tachinus sp. AB-2021 | reverse complement strand
TCTTCAGGATTTAGGTTTGCGGTAAATTTCTTGTTTTATAAATAGCCCAAAAAAGTAATTCAACGGATCTGGCGATCTATGGCTTTTGGCATACCTCTTCCAATACACCTTCCTCAACATTTTTTATTCAGAATATTTCCACTTGTATTCCATAATGTGCCGGTGTACCGTCGGGTAGAAACCAACAATTTAATCTACCTGATAACAGAACTTCATTGAGCAATAAAGTTGGTTAAGTAGATTGCGTGAACCAATTACATTAATAATTATTAAATTAAAATCAAAATGTTAATTGATTGTTTGTTTGATCTTTGACGTATTGATTGGTGCAAATGCAATGAAATTCTTTACGCCATGTACAAAAATTGGTCTAAAGTTTTCTATTCTCGCCATGCAAAACTTGATTTTGTTAAGGTCTAAATTCTAATTTTAATAATCTTTAAATGGTGTTTTTTACTTTTCCCTCTACATAAGGAAAAGTATTGGATTCATACCAAAAATAACAAATTGAAATTTCAAGGGAAATATACGTTTTGTAGGTCCCTGAGTTTTTAGAAAAATGTATGTAAGTATGTGTATGTATGTGTGTGTCACGCACAATACAAATAATTTTTAAAGTAGCGTTCTGAAGTTTGGGGAATATATTGGAAGTAGGTTCTAGTTATGCCGCCCAAAAATTTGTTTGGATTGGTTAAGTGGTGATCATTTTGTTTTTAATTGCTATAAGCGGCAAAAATTTGAACAGAATAACAAATGAAGAAAGGTAGTTGCTCAATTCTATACTAATTTAACCCTAGAAATTGAATTAAATTGATTTTTAATCGATATTTTAATACCTAATTTATAAAATTGCATTTAAAATGTAAAAACGAAGAATTTTGTTAATTTATATAAACTATGAAATTTATAACAAAATTTTATATAAACTGATTTGTAGATCTTTAAAATCTGCTAAGTTTTGATTTTTCTATTATTCAAAAATTCTAAAACACAAAAAAGATACACACTTATTAATTTTCTTCTTATAGGGCAATAAAATATCAATAGATGGCGCTTTTGAGATTGTCAAATGGGGAAAACTTAACCCACTTGATCAATGTCAGTCAGTGTCAAATCCCGCGAAATACAAAAATTTGAATAAAAATGATATAAAATCAGGCCAAGTGAAGTGTGGCGAACAGACCGACCGGATCCACTTTTACTTTTATACTATCCTCCACCAACACATGCCAATATTCTACTTATCTTATTGAATTTAAAATGATTCTTTTCAATTTAAGAACTGGAGGCGGAAATATATTGTTGGAGGAAGACTTTTAGTACGCATTGCGATTTCTAGTTAGATATGATTTTAAGACGATATAATTCGAACGTTTTTACTTGATCAACAAATGCATGAATTTGCTCTTCTTGATCGACGCTTAGTATAGATTGACATCCTGCCTGATATTTTTTGAGGATTTAAATTTACCTGTTTCTATTAATCTTTGTATCTAAGTTTTTGCAACGGGGATTCTACGATTTTTAAACCGTTCCGTATAAGTCTAGCAATATTGTTATTACATGCCCCTGATGCTTAATGATACCAGAAACAAATCTCTAAAGCACTGGCGTTAATTTCGAGATACACTGTATACAACAAAATGAATTAAACTCTTAATTTAAATAAGTTTAACTACGTTTAGCAAACTTACATAAGTTTAATTTTGATAACGATTTTTGTTTTGCTTTATTTATTTAAAGTTTTTATAATATATGGATTAATTATCGACGCCAGAGATTAACCACAGCTTGGAATTTTGCCGCATGTTCAGGAATTCCATCTGAATTATTTAACGTGCACGCAAAATTTACTCGTATACTGCAAGCGACATACAGTTGTTCTTCGTATCTGAAGATAAAAGTGTTCAATGCGACTTTTTTTAACCTCAAAAAGTTGACCCTCTAAGTAAGGAATGCGGGAATTCGATCCCGGGTTTGAATCCGCGCATTCCTTACTAAGAGGGTCCCCTGGCATAGCAGTTAGTGAGTCGGTAGGTTGGTCGATCAGTGGGTGGGTCGGTGAGTTAGTCTGCAAGTTGGTCAGTGTCAATACACTAACCACTGGGCCACTTGGGTGGCTGATAACTATTTATTATTTTGTGTAATGTGGTTCATTTTTAAAGAATACAAAAGTCATATTATAAGAATATGCCAATGGTACTGTTGAAATATACCGTACTGAACGAACAAAACAGGAATCAAAAGTATGGAGGAAAGCTGGAAGACATAGTGTTTGCAGATGATGTGTGCTTTTTTGTGAAAACATAAAAAATCTACAACAGAAAACAAGAAAATTGAAAAAACGGCAGAAACAGTTTGAAAATAAATGCAAGATTATAACATAAATGAAACAGGATGTATAATTGCAGAATAAGAAATAGAAAATTTGGAAAAATTTTACTAAGTAGCCAGAAAGATAGAAGTGACGAGAATGTTTATACAAAAATAAAAATAGCACGAGAAGCATTTAACATGCTATCTAAAGTATGGAGATTGAAGGAAATAACAACAAATTACAATATTTAATAGCAATGTTATGCTTTCAAATTCTGGATAGCCAAAAGTGCAAAAAAAAGTTTCATTTAATAAACAACTGTCTTTGAAGAAATCTATTGACCGGAGGTGATAACTAACAAAGTACTATGGAGAAGGTTCAAAAATAAGTTTAATTTAATAAACAACTGCCATTGAAGAATAAATCTATTGGCCGAAGGTCATAACTAACAAAGAACTATGGAGAAGGTTCAAAAATAAGTTTAATTTAATAAACAACTGCCTTTGAAGAATAAATCTACTGACCGGAGGCCATAACTAACAACGAACTATGGAGAAGGTTCAAAAATAAATTTAGTTTAATAAACAACTGCCATTGAAGAATAAATCTATTGACCAATTCTTTCTAACAAAGAACTATGGAGAAGGTACAATGCTGAAAAAGTTTAAATCATAATTAAAAAAATAAAATGGAACATTCAGCTTAAGAAATTAATGCATTATAAGAGAAACATTGAAATCTAACATAAGAAAAATAAGGAGGCAAAAATAAACACATCATCAACCTAAAACAAGATGTAAAAGACAAAAACAAATATAAGTTATAATTCATAAGCCTACCTTAGAAAAAACAAAGCTTTAGAATTTACATTTAATTAAAATTTAACCTATTACAAAACAAAATATAATATTGCATGTTACTCCCACGAGCTTGAGTTGCAGCTTAAATTTGTTTCCTCAATAAAGTTTAAGGCATTTTACCCCCTTTTTGCCTTTTGCACGATACATATCTCAACAATGTTTGCAAGAGCAGGAATTTCAAAGTTCAAATCAAGCCAATGAATTGGTCTACAAAAATACCTGGTTTTAATCCGGTTAAACATGATTGGATTGAAACAATATTTGGGACAATGTTCAAACGGATCTAGATTAGGACTTTTGCAAGCAAATTTGTTGTGTTGATTTGAATTTTGTTTAAGTACTCGTTGATAATTCTGGCTACGTGAGGGCCGTTATTATTAAAAGCTATGTTAGAAAACATAGAGGAAGCATCAGAACGTGTTGGTCTCGAAATGAACTTTTTGAAGACTAAGGTGATGAACCAATACAACTTAGGAAATCTCATTAACAATGAGCCAATAGAAAATGAAGAAGAATACATATATTTAGGTCATCTCATTATAATCAGTGAAAATAATCAAGCAGCAAAAATTTTAAAGCAAATTGAGACAGAGAGACAGAGCTGCTTTTGGAAAACTGGAACATATTTTGAAAAACTCCGCAACGCCCCCAATCTCTAAAATCTAAAGGTTTTGATTCGTGTGTGCTACCAGTTACAATTTTTGGAATGAAAACAGTGGCTCTAACGGAGGCAAGAGCTGAAAAACTTAATGTAATGGAACATGCTTAACATAAAACTAAGTGAAAAATATGGAAAGTTACCGATGTTATTCATCGGATCGCTGGTCTCAAATGGCAGGACATGTCGTAATACAAAAAACATCAAGGTAGACAAGTAGATTGACTCGTTGGCGCTCAAAAGCATCCAAAATAAGCGTGGTGAGACCTCAGCAGAGATGGTCAGACGATACCTTGACCATCGCTGGAAAATAGTGGCAACAACTAGCACAAAACAGAGATATGTGTAAATATGGGAAGCCTATGTCCAACAGTGGACAGTGACAGGCTTAGAGAAGAAGAAGATTCAATATTAGCTTCCTGGCTAATGACATCTCCTCCATTAGCAACCCACTAAAAAAGTCTTGGCATTATATTGTGCTCTGCAATTCTTAGTTCAGGTCTTCTCCATATTCTAATATGGCCCTCTGAGGATCTGAGGTAAATTTTGATTCAACAGTTACAGGTCTTCTTGCGCGTAATCTGTAGGGAATACAATCAAATACAAACTTACCTTCTCCTAGCGTTTCTTTCAGTAAATGTTACTTTTCTTACTTTTTGTAGTACGTTCCGCGCAGTTACTGCAGTAGTTTTCTTATTTTTGTTTGTTTTCTGATCTTGCGATCTGGGATATTTCTCAGGACTTGCAAGATGATGAATGTGATTATCCTGAGGAGTTGCGCACCGATTTTTGCCTATCTGGTCTTCTTTTTTGGTACATATCTGGAAATACCAACAACTCGGCCGCCCATCTTTAATAATAGCTGAATCGGTGGCATTTAAAACTATATTTTATTATGGAAGCATTAGTTTCGATTAATGTCAATTTGATTGTGAACAATACTGAACAAAATAAGAGAAAAGAAATTGAAGGTGCAAGAATGTAGATATTCTATCACCAATAACAATTAATGTGATTTATGAATAATAATAAAACTTTGTTTTCAGACCCTAATTATGTTATAATATTGTTAAATAAAATCACAAAACATGTTTGAGCCAATGCGCACATCAAAAATAAAAGTTTTGTTAAAATATTATTGATCGAACTTTTTGACCGGTGAGTGCATTTTAAAGTTCAGAAAGAAAACATTACGAATCCGATTGAAAAAAAATGTTTCAAAAAGTTGCACTTTATTGAAATTACTTGACATGTTCCAGTGATTTTCAAAAAAATTGGATTGGAAATTTTTCCGAATTTATATTTTACTAAATATCACGGAAAAGAAAATTATTTTATTTAGGAATAACTGCGTCATGTTTTGCCACACACCGGCTTTCTCAAGCAAATAAAATGATTGTTAATCTTTTCCATCACATTTATAATATATAGTTTTCTGAAGTAAAATCAAAATTATTACACTACTTTTTGAACTCAATGTATAAATGCTGTTAGCAAAACTGGTGAAGATATAAAATGCAATTACTTTTTTTAATTTTGGGTATGATAGTTATAATAGGTTATCCAAAGCATGCGTGAAGTATGAAGTAAATACAAATATAGATCTAACCTATATTGATTCGTATTATTTATTTATTTTCGTTTGATTTGTACCTCCTATGAACAAACACGATAAGAATTTTTTCAATTTGTCCCATTTTACGATCGCTACGTGAACGTGTAATGAAATTATGATATCCGGCCAATATGTGCAACGCAAATAATTAAACCTACATATCTCATATTTATAGAAAACTGCAACCATCCGTAAATGCACCTATCCCACACAAAACAGGATACTCTTTTAATTTGTTATCATTTATGTGCATGAGTGGATTAGCACACTCGTTTCAAATGGACTCCATTAGCGCAGAGAAATATTATAGCACAAACATATCTGGCAACAATAACAAAAATAATTGCAATGCATTAAATTGTATAAAGATTTATTTCAAATATTTTATTTTGAATAAAATCTACGCAGTTTATTTTTAATGCATAAAATATGTAAAGAATATGCACATAATTATAAGAATAATGCAGATAATCTATGCAAATTAAAAGTTAAGTTTTATTAATAAACTTATAAAACTATATTTTGAATAAATTTCAAAGTGGTTTAAAAACTGATAAAATTGATTTAAAAGTTGTTTGGCAATCTTTCCATGTAAGATTTCGAAACCATTTGAACGTTTTTATAAATATTATATACTTACACCAATTAAGGTAAAACATTATAATATTTTGAATTTACAAAATTTTTAAAATTTAAATTGATTTACTTTGAATTGCACACGATTTTCAAACTTTGCTTAACGGCAACATTTTGTATACATTTTTTTATAATTCGAAATTGCTAGTAGATCGTCGTAATACATAAAATGTATAAGTTCTGGACAAGCATAAATCATAAAACTTCTAAAACTTATTCAAGAAATTCATTTTTTATTAATTTATTGAAAAATAAGGGTTTTTATCCTTATTTTTGGCTTAAGTAATATTTCACTATCTATAAAACGTAAAAAAATGCGTTGATTTAATTTTAAAAGTTTTTTAGGGAACCAACAAAATAAAACTTGATAGACGTCTTAAATAAAATTAAATATTGATTTCAGTTTGCTTCTAAGATTATGTAGACGCATAATATCGTAGCTAATTGGCCCTTTTGCATTTTTTTTAATGAACCGTATTTTCGATCAAATCAAATCTGTCTGATTTAAAGTTGTTCTTGCAAACTAATAAATCTCAATTGAATTTATCCGAAATATTTTACGGTGAAAGTTTATAAAACGCGTTTATCTTACTTGGTGGTAACCGGTAAAACTTTTACGGGTAGACAATAAGAGAATTACAATGATTTATTAAACGCAATAATTGTATGCCGTAAACGATTATCTATTTGAAGCGTGTTTCTGTGTAATAATCATAAAATGATCTAAATTGATCCGCGTGTAAATTTCCCTTCTGAAAATTAAAGATGATAAGCAAGCAGCATTTGCAATGACGTACATATAAGCGCGGGGCTTCAAAGTTGAACGAGTTTGTATAAGTAGTTAGGAAATTAAAACTGCTGATTATTCTATAAATATTATATGAGGTTTGGAATTTTCTATTTCGAACTAAAAGGAATTTATTATGAGGTTACTGTTTCTTAACTGCATGTGGCATTTGGAATTTATTTACCCATAAAATATTAAATATATACCATACCCTGATTATCAACAATGTTTTCTGAAGGTTTCACGGGCTGTGTGGTAACCATATTCTTTTTCTTTGTACATAAAATAATCAATAATATAGTCTCTTGCATTGTATATAATTGTTTCTGTAAGGTTTAGTATTTATTTGGTTCATTTGAAAAAATTGGGTAGTTTGAAAGCCAAAAATATTGTACAGCCAATTATATTAAATGCGATGCTTTAGAGATTTTTGAGGATCTGATGAAATAATATCACAAGAATAGTACTGATGTGGAATAACCTTAAAGTTGACCGTTTGAAAGTAATATGCGGAGAAGCATTATCATGCTGCAACATAATTAGTAGTATTTTTCAAATTGTGGTTTTTAGGTAACAGTTGTTGGAAATAAATAACTGAAGTGATAGTTATGTTCTTCAAAGGCAATTCATTGTAAATGAAACCTTCTTTGTGCCATAAAATATACAATAAAACGTGGGTTTCAGCTTTTGCACTGGGAGTGGTTTGTTTCTTTTTTGCTCAGTTATTAGTTTCAGTTCTTAATGTTTGTGCACCAAAATAGTGCACATAGATCAACAGCAACAGCACCAGTAAAGGCGTAAGCTAAATTGTCAAAAATCTATACCAACTAACTGGTCACCAGTAAACAATTTGGGATAGAAACGATTACTGTTTTTGATTAGGAAAATAATATCGAGCAAGCAAACATTTTCAACTTTGGCGATGTAATGCAAATATTGTACGACGGTTGATTGGTTACAATTTATTAAATATTTTAATTTTCAAGTTGTTTGATATGAATCCTAACGAATTGAAGCATTCAGTCTGTCTCCATCAAAGCCGAATGGTTTTCCCAATCTTGGAAAATCATGTATATCGAAATGGACTCTTATGAAAAGAAAAAAATTGCAGTACTTTTCAGTGTACTTCAGACGAAATTAAATGACTTAATTCCATGGTCAAATTGGTAAAGATGGATATGGATGTTTCAAAATGGTTTTTTTTGTTAACGAATTGGGGTTTTAAGCTACATTTATGCCAAGGTACAGTACAACTAATTTAGTATATCGTGTTATACATAGGTCAATTTCTATTGTTGCGCGAAATGACTTTTCATAGGCTACTCTAAGTTGGTTGTACTGTATCTTCAACCAATTTAGTATATCGTGTTATACATACGTCCATTTCTATCGTTGCGCAAAAAACTTATTTATAGGCTACTCTAAGTTGGTTGTACTATATCTTCATACCAATTTAGTATATCGTGTTATACATACGTCCATTTCTATCGTTGCGCGAAAAGACTTTTCATAGGCTACTCTAAGTTGGCTGTACTATATCTTCAGACCAATTTAGTATATCGTGTTATACATACGTCCATTTCTATCGTTGCGCGAAAAGAGTTTTCATAGGCTACTCTAAGTTGGTTGTACTGTATCTTCAAACCAATTTAGTATATTGTGTTATACATATGTTCGTTTCTATTGTTGCGCGAAAATACATTTCATGGGCTACTCTAAGTTGGTTGTACTGTAACTTCAAACCAATTTAGTATATTGTGTTATACATACGTACATTTTTATCGTTGCTCGAAAAGACTTTTTATAGGCCATTCTAAGTTGGTTGTACTGTATCTTCAAACCAATTTAGTATGTCGTGTTATACATACGTCCATTTCTGTCGTTGCGCGAAAATACTTTTCATAGGCCATTCTAAGTTGGTTGTACTGTATCTTCAAATTGAAAAATTCATGTACTATTATGACTTTTAAATTATTTGGGCATTTCTTAAACAACTTTGCTTTCAAAGAACTATTACCTTGGAAACCAAAAAGGAATTTATTCATCCAACTAATATCAATCATCAACAATAATAATTTCGAAGTCCAAGTGAGTGATGTTTTTTTTGTAAACGATAAAAAATACTAGACTAAGTATCTGGAACCACCAATATAATTTACAGGCAACCGGTATCACAACGCTAATGTGTCCATAGAATAAAAAAATATTAACTTTTTATTATTAATAATTTATTATTAATTGTCCAATTTCACGTTGCTAAATGCGGCAACAATCCGATGCATACAATTGTTTTATAAGATCAGTGCACCTTAGTATATTTTGTTCCATTTGCTTCAATGCGATTCGGATATCACTAAGGCGATGGTGTCATCATGGAAAAGCCGCTACGAACACCTGTATGAATCATGGCTTAAAAATATCAATGTAGAATACAATAACACGCGAGTTTGCATATCCTGATAGTTAACAATAATAATTACGGTAGTATATCTGTGAATCAGGCGCAGATGTTAAAAAACTTGAAGATAGGTTAAGGTAACTTGCTAAAGACTTCTAAGAAAACTTGCAAGACCGTTTATCTATAAGCAAGTTATCTACGCAAATATTTTATTCAAGTAATTGCGTGAGAGTTTACACGGTAGAGTAGATAATATAGAAAAAATTGATGTAACAAAATAAAACAATAATTAATCATTACTTACGCGTTTAATATATTAATCCGTAGCAATTTATGATCAAAGTTATTTATATTTATATAAATCCCAATAATGGTACAATTTTATTGGACGAATCTGCTCTCGCAACGTGTTTACATGAGCATTTTTTGCCGTAACTACTTTTTGTAAGTATTTTGCTTTGCCTGAGAGTATTCTACGAGAGTAACTCTATGCAAATAAATTGACAAGTACTCTCAGATAGCGACTTGCGATAGTTTTACTATCCCGTGTAAACTTTGCTATAGTAAATTGTTTTAAGAGTGTTCCAAATTCTTCTACAGGATGTTTCACAATATTTATACAAGGTATTTTAAAATGTATACACAGAATGTTTCCCAATTGTTATACCGGGTGTTTTAAAATGTTTATACAAAATATTTAAAAATTGTTATGCAGGGTGCTTTTAAGTGTTTATATAAAATGTTCATTAATTCATTAAACAAGTTGTTTTCATAAAACAACAAACGCAACAACTAGCATATTTTATGATTTTATAATGTATGAGTTTTTAAAAAATAAATGGAATACACTGCTGTATGCAGAATTTTACTCCGAAACAAAATATGAAAAATACACGGTGTGTTTCGGTAAAAAAAATGATAACGATCGTTACTCAAAACGGGTAGAATATATTTACAAAGTGATAACGTCAAAAGATAGCTTATTTTTTACCTTTTAAGAATATACATAGTCTGTTAGATTTAAAATTTAATACGAGAAAGTAATAGCTTTTGGAGTTTTTTAGGAAACGTCCTGTATAAAGTATCAATTTTAAACTTTTTTCCTCCTGAGGTGGTTTCAAGCGACCCTGCACTACGGTCCTGATGGTCCGATTGTGCACCTATGGCATCTTACATCTGCAGTTCTGTATCTTCTATGAATTTCAGGATTTTTTGCCATGGGATTGTTTTTAGTTCTTCTTGGGCTAGCATATGGTTGCCAAAGTGAACTGTGCGTTACATGTTGAACTGGGGAGTCTCTTCGTCCTCCAAACATCCGCGGCATAGTCGATTTTTTGTATGCCCAACCTATGCATGTGCTTATTAAGACCACAGTGTCTGGTAATCAGTCCTGTGGGCTTTCACAGTTTGGTTCGACTCATTTGCGGTACCTACTTTTGACTATTTTGTGTTGGTTCTGTTAGGAATAGTCTTGTATGATTCATCCCCTAACAGTTTTTCCTAAAGTTATGGTGTTCTTTTGAAAGTTTGCGTCGGATTGTTTCTTTTCCGGTTTTGTGTGGAATCCCGAATGTACGTTTTGGTCCAATAAATGTCCCAGTTATTTATTTTTAGGCCAGCTGGTTAGACTTAGTTCTCTTGTATGCTTTGGTCTTTCGGTGTCCATACCAAGCGTACTCTGTTGTTTGTGGCCAGTGCCTCCAAACTATATATGCAATGCAAGACCAGTTTGGATTTTATTACTGGTGATTGTAACGCCTGTAATACTGCTTGGCTGTCGGACATGATGGTAATCGGTCTGTTCAATTGAACTCCTGACTTCATCATGTGTCTCCATCCAATTGCGGCCACTTCGGCTTTGAAAACTGAGGCATATTTACCCAGGAATAGCGTAAATTGCCCCCCCCCCCCACGGTGTGTACATCATAATTAATATGTATATACAGGGTTTTTAAAATTGTTTATACAAGTTATTTCAAACTCTGCATACTGGATATTTTGAAATGTTTATACGGGGTGTTTCAAAATGATTATACAGTTAAAAGTTTATAAACGTGTTTTAAAATGTTTATGAAGGGTGTTTTAGAATGTTTATCCAAGGTGTTTCAAAATTGTTATACTTGTCGTTTAAAAACATTTATACAGGGTGTTTCAAAATTATAATACAGAGTGTTTGAAAATTGCTATACAAGTTGTGTAAAATTTTGTATATATTTTTTATTATATATTTCTAAAATAAATCTAAATAATTGTTTGGTTGAAGGGATAAATAAAAATTATCTTATCAATTTGATAATTTGATTACCATCCATTACCTGAACATTATTAAATGTCGTTATCATATTATAAAATAAATTTAATTTTGAAGTAAATTATTATTATCTTTTTTTCTACTCTGGTACCCAACGGGTGTCAAGATTTTTCTTTTCCATGCTGTTTTTTATTTTATCTTGTTATTTGCTCTTTCCATTCTTCTCTATTTTTCGCACTCCTTCTTGCTTTTAGGAAGCTACACTCGGTTCTGTTCAGTATATCTCCTATATTGTTCTCCCATGTTTTCCTTCTTCTTTTTTCTTTTTTTTTCTATCCTTGCATTCCATATTTGCTTGTTTGCCTTTCTCCTGGCATTCGCTCTAGGAGTCCGTACCATGCTAATTGTTTTTTGTCGATTGTTATGTTTGCTTTCTACTTGTAGGTTTTCTCTTATCCTTTCGTTTCTTATTTTA
>JARJEC010073979.1:0-14665 GCA_030264575.1 Tachinus sp. AB-2021 | reverse complement strand
AAGAAGAAGCAGTGTCCATTTAATAAAGGAGAATTGAAACAAAGCAAGACTAAGAATAAGATGGCACTCGGACCAAATACAATTTGGCGATTTCTTGAATAAGGAAGTGAAAATGTTAAACAAATGCAAACCAAACATTTTCAGAACTAGTAAAACTGCTTTTTATAGATAAAAAAGAAAATAGGGAAACGACAAAAATATAGATTATAGCTCCTAGTTATTGGGGGGTAAAGTTACTGAAACAGCTTAAAAGCTAAGTCAAAGAAAGCAGTAAACTGTCTAAGAACAAAAAATCTCACAAAATAAGAGGAAAATAAAACAAAGAATGTATAGAAAACTTAATTTTACCTACAAACTTGTATTTATTGCAAAGTTGAAAAGCATTTGCAATATGCACATTTAGTATAAACATAGGCGTAATTTAATTAACTTTAATTTAGTATACTGGCGTATTTGTATTGGTCACCATAGATATAAAAATGTTGTCAACATGGCTAGGTGAAGTAAACTAATCAACGAGATACGGAAAATGCAAGTTAACAATTATCTAAATATAGCAAATATCTAATAGAACTATAAATTGTGCTATATAATAGGGGAAATATTATGAATACATTAAATCATTACAAAAAAACTAGAATTGGCCAACGAGAAAACAGAAATTGTGATACTGGAAAGTTTTTGAAAGATTCCGGTATTGAGTAAAAATTAAGTTCAAAAAGACGCTAAAGTGCCTGGTGCACTGGTGCACACAGGGACGATTAACAAAAAGAGCACCAAGGACAGTTGCAAAAGCGGAAAAGACTGCAGTACACATTAGACAATATTCCTGGAAACGGTGTAGATAACAAACAGCCAACGTTGTACCAATAGAATACCGATAAACATCCTGATCTGTGACTACAAAACAAGAGAAAAGCAAAAACACAAAAACGCGATAGCAAAATGGCTTGAATGAGTAGAGTACACGGCAAGATAAACTATTACCTGACACAAATCCAAGAGCATAACCGTCTTTGCGTTTTTATAAACCACCTAATAAGGTTTAAAATGAAACAGAGTTGGTAAAAATAAAGCTACATTCAAGGAATAATTACTACCTCTATAAAGAACGGCGCAATAGGAAGCATTAGTAAAGAAAGAAAGAAAAGAATAACATTGGCGTAGTAAAGCAATACAAAAAGGATTATTAGGTGAGATCGGTGAACTCTACTTCTGGGCAAGTACAATGTATTGTATTTTGATAAAGCTTGAATGGAAGTTTTTCATTTGTGGCAGAAAAATAAACCAAAGATGCGTTGATAATTTCTTGTAAAGAGCAAATCCAATTGTCTGCAATTGATCGTTGCTGTTAGTAGGATTGTGAAATTATAAATACTTTTGTTTATTAAAAAAACTGGAATAAAATAAATAAAATAAAAAAATAAAAAATAAACCAAGAATAAGTAGAAGTAAATTAAAGCGAAAACAGAAAATAACAAATTAAAAAAAAACTATAAGTCGCAAATAGCAAACAAAAACCAGTAAAGAATTAAAGAAAATAATCAAAACAAACAACATTAAACCACAAATTATAAAAACCCAAAGAATAAATGAAAAATAGCAAAAAAATAAAAACAATAAATTCACTCAAATATAACAAAATAAAGTAAAAAAAATAAAAATAATAAATCTGAAATATTAATTTAGTAGAACACAGACAATACTATAAAAAGTGAAAAGTGGCTTCCAAGCATCCCACAAAGTTTAAAATCAAGTAAAAGTACGTGGTTGATATGTCGTACCAAGAGTTTAATCCTTAATCAGATTTTCAGTAAATTTAGTGTCAATATTCTTTACCTCAAAGATATAAAACATCTACGTCAGTCATTAAATTAATGTAAAGGAAAGAATCGCATGTGTGCTATCCGCAGGTTAGCATCCCCCTGAAAAAAATCGGATAAAGTTGTTTAAAAATACGGGTAGCGCTCCCCTCGCAGAGTTATTGGGTATCTTTACGATTACATTGTCGACTATATCGAATCCACAAGCGGCATAAACACGCGATGCGGAATTTTCATATGCAAAGGTTAATGTTGTATGTATGTTGCTTTAATAAAATAAACAAATCGTTGGTGGAGAGGCTCCCCGCCGTTTGATACGCCGGTAATCCACTTGATGTTGAACATTCTTTCTGAAAATAAGAAGCGGTTTGCGGAAGCCAAGTAAATTTCCATCTAACCACCTTTTGTCTGTACACTTTTATTATTATTATTTTTTCTTTCAGCCACGCTTAAGGTAATTTGAAACGTATACTTAAACGTTGCACGGAGATATTAGAGGATGATGAATGGCGGCAGCTTGGCGCGTCGCCAATACGACACTAAAGTGTGCAGATTCTACTTTCCTATTTTTTAATACTTTCAGTTTCTGATTGTTTCGCCACGGTCGGACCGTTTTCGGGAAATTAACTAATCTGTTTAGTGGCGGCCCAGACTCCCCCGTGTCATCAAGCGATTGCGGAATGTATTCGATTCCCATGCGCTTCACCTGAAGCTCATTTTAAATTAACTTAAACTATATAGTTCTAATTAAAGTGCACGACTTTCCGGTAGCTGATTGCACAATCATTTGCTTAAATTAATTATTCGGTTAACTCAAACGACATTATAAACTATCACATCGCATTAAACCGAAGCATTGAAAATAGTTTATTTAATTAGCTCAAAAGTTTCTTTTTATTTATTTCTTTTCACAAAACTTAAAAGATATATATATATATATATATTATATAGTTCAATCTACATTCCTATCTAAACGGCATTTTATTACAATTTATAAATAAAATATGCGAAGGAAGTAAATAATAAAAAAATGTAATAATTATTATTATTTGTTAAAAATGTAGCTTATTTTAAAGTGATTTTTTTTTAATTTAGTTTATTTATTTTGATAAAACTTTTGATAAAATAGCCTACAAAGAAGAAAAAAAAATTTTAGTACAGGCAGCCAATTGAAGCAGTTCGCACGTGCTATCAAGACTTTATTGGCTGCTGACTGAGTGGGTTCTATTAAAACTGTATCTGACTTTTTGTTTCTTGGATTTAATAAAGTAGTTTGACATATTATCAAATTTTAACTTTTCCAAACCAGTTGCTTTGACTTAATTTTTGAAACATGTTTGCGGTTTTGCTGTCAAACGTTTCGTTATTAAGCCGTCTGACTGCTCAATTAAGATTTTCTAATGCACTGAGTATCTAACGACAAATTTTCAGCTATTGAAAATTACACCTGTCCAAGTGCGCTCCGACAGGTATTTAGATACCTAGCATACTGAAAGTATCAACTTTTCCAAAACTAATACAATTTTTTGTCACCAGCTCTTGGACTATAAAACATACAAAGCTATATCAGAATTTAACCATTCAAAGACAAAAATAATCCAATAACCTATATGCCCACATCTCTAATAACCAACGTTACACAACTGCTTAAGCTTCGAAATTTATTTTGATTTTTTGGCCCACAAGACGTCATCATTCTACAATCTACAACAAAATGATCATCTTGTTTGGCCATATACAATAATGTCTATACATCCAACAAGTTTTACATTATTTTGATGTCAATGATATCTAGTTGTAGAATGTATAAAAATCGCTTGATGAATTTTGGTTTTGAGGGGACAAAGCTCTATTTATAGTTTTATCACATCTGAAGTATTACTATTTTTGCACCGATTTTCTGCAAAAGCATGAACTGAATTCACACATTTTATGTGTATAGAAGTAATTTCAGCAGTCATGTAAATTATACTTACATTCATTTAAATGTGTCAGTTGCTCAATCACTCACCTGAAACAAACCAAAAATCATAAATTAACGTTAACCCAATGCAAGCAGGGGACGGTTTACTTCAACGAAATTATTAATGATGCGGGTGTATGGTGTTTTGGCTCGGCGGCAAAATAAATTCACCTGAGCGGACGCATCAATTAAAAGTTAACGTAAACACGGGTAAATTCCGCCGCACATATATAGTTTTGTTTGGTCAGGGAAAAATCTCATTTTGATAAACTGGCGGCCATTAATCACGCGGGCTTTATCTGAACGTGACGTGAAAGGATGTCGCATCACGTTTCGGGCTTTGACCGGCCGACGTCTCACCGGAGAAAGCCACCCCCCTTGGAAAACATCAGCCTGGTATATTATATCGTGCGCACCTCCATCCCAACGGCAATTTACCAATTCCTTAGCACGCGGCCCGCATACATCCATCCCATACATCACCGCGGAAATTACACGGAATATAATACAAGGTGGAGAAGAGTGGAGACGAAAGTGAATAAACAAGGAGATTCTTTCCGGGGCCAATAAAAATTGTGGACGGCGTGCGTGAGCAGTGTGCACAAATAAAGAGCTCACAATATACCTAGCCGACTACAAAGGTGCTGGATTTGAATCCCTCTCTATATATATTTTTTTCTAACCGCCGGGCATTTATTCTGGTCTCATCATCCTGCCACGAATACTCATAAAACTGCCCCTACGGATTCGTAGGTAAACACCGAGCAAACAATCATCCGGAATATCGCCCAAGGCTACGAAAATAAATACGCAAATGTGTAATGTGCATTAGATAGTTTCCACTGCTCTAAATCTATAGATCTACCTTAAAACCAGTTGCAAACTGACCCTATCGCACAAAGCTTATTTAATAAAAAAAGATATAACAAATTATGGATAATTTACTAAGAATTATTGTTGAAGGTAGTATTAACAATTTCATTATAATTTGGATAAACAAAATTAGATAAGTCTTGCATCTCTTGGTAAAACTTAATAATTACTGATAAAACGGCACTTGGTGTTCTACTTTATTTTAATTTATTTATTTCGACATGTTTCGATTTCACACAATCATTGTCAAGATACAAATAAGAGTATTATTTGTATCTTGTATATATTTTGTTGTATTATTATATTGTGATTTATCTGCTTTTTTCAATTAATTAGTAATATTTAATTTCGCAGACATTTTTAGATGTACTTTAAGAAATAAGTTGTAGCATTTCTTTTTATTTTGTAAATATATTGTGACATACCTCATATAATGGTGTCTTGTTTTCTTAACACATTTTTTTTTCTCAATTGCATAACTAATACATATTAGTTTTTAAAGTTTAAAAAATGGGACATTTCGTAAGTGTCAAGTATTTTTTGACATTTCACAACTCGGCAAATAACTACTAAATATTTTAAAAGCATTTTGTGATATTTTTATACCTGTCATACATTTGAAATATTTTCCTATTATTTGCAAATATTTTTAATATGTTCATATATTTTTAATATCTTTCAATATTTTGCAAATACATTGTAAACTTTCTCAATATTTTAAATTGATTTGAGTGGCTGTGTGCCTTTACAGGTAATCAGTATTGCAACGCTAATCTGGCCATAGAATAAAAAAAGATGAGATAAAAGCTTAAAATCAATTATACAATTTTATAAGAGGTCATCAGTACTTCTCGGATATACCGCATCGCATTGAAGCAAAAGATGAAATAATTGATAAAATAATATAATAGTTAGTTCATGTGCGCAAAATTCCAATAAGTATTTCAGAAATGTGCCAATGTAGCGATTTATCAATAATAACAAAAACTAAGAAATTTAATGTATCTAAATAAAGATGAGAAAAAACTATAGACAATTATATATAATGACAATTTTTTAAATGTATGTTAATTGTTAAATAAAATTGACTCTACCGATTAAAAAAACAAATAGAAAAATGCTATGCGCAAAACAACAACAAAAAATTAATTTATATTATAATCAAGCAATGACGAAAAAAATAGTAACTAGCAAAAACATGTGCAGAACTTATGATTTTTTGTCAATAAATACAAAAAGTTGTAAAAAGCTATTATTTTCCAACTTTAATTAATAAGAAATATTGACAACAAAAACTTTATTTCTGGGAATAACCGAGATCAACATTTTTATAAACATTTTTGGGGAACACAATCACATAAATAGAAGAATCAATTAACATTAATAAGACCATCAACATAATAATATTGATAACAACAAATATTACAAACAACTGAAATATCTCAGTAAACAAGTACCAGAAATGATTTTGCTAAAAAAATACAAAAAAAATAAATATTTTGTGGCATTGGAATTAACCAAAAAGACAAAACTAACACAACTAAACATTTTACAGAAAGCTAGTTTAGTTTTAGAAATACGAGTATTGCACTTTCTAAATTATAATCATTTCAAGAAGCGCAACTAAGTATAGATAAATCACTTGGTATATTTGAAATAAACTAAATAAATGCACAACTTTTTGTAAAAAATACAATTTTCTGAAGAAAACACAATTAAAAGTTTCCCATATTGTACCCACTATTTGTTGGTTATAGTATAACTTAATACGCACAATAGCAAAAGTAAAATGCGATCCTTGAAAATAAACTGAAATAAAGTATGCAAAGAACATAGAGTGGATTAAAAAATCATTCCAACCATGAATATTGTGAACAAATAAGCAAAAAAACATAATATTTCTGTAAATATTGAAAAATAAAAGCAATTGATCAAAACCTGATATAGTAACTAAGAAACAATTCAAATATAACAGGTACAAGTTTTCACATACCCAGAGTAGCCATAAACAGCAAAGAAAGCATAATATTAATAAAAAATGCATGCAGCAAATAAAATCTATATTTTCGTAATTTTGAACAATAGACAAATTCCAAACTAAACAAAAATTATACAATACAATATACAGATAAAAATAATCTATGTTTGTGAAACATGGATGATGAACCAAAAAAATAATCAAAAGCAAAATAGATATTCGTAAAATACCTTAAAAAATTGCAAAAATTAGCAACCTAAAGAATTGACAGCGAGCAAGTAAGCAAGCTGCAAATTGAGAGAAAAATAATTATGGTAATGAACAAACCCAAAATTATGAAGAAATTAAGATTCTAAATATAACACAAATTATTCAAAAAAGCAATCCTGAAGAAACTGGCACTTCATCAGATAACGAACAAAGTACAACTTTTGTTTGTCTCCAAGTATACTTACGCTACCCTTTCTCAATTTTGGTAGTCTGTACAAAGATAAAACACGCCAAAAACAAATATATAAAATTAAAAAAGCAGAAAGACAAATACAACTACAGCTGTTCAAACAGAAATGGATTTGAACGATAAAATGCACAAGCAGAGAACGCAAAGGGAATTCATCAAGCTCATTGCTCCTCAACATAATTATTAACAAATTATTAATAATATAAAAAATAACACAAGATATATAATGGGCAAGATGTATAATATGGCAATAATATATGCTAAGTAGACGACGCGGTAATAATCGAGGAATAAGGCATCTTCAATGACTTCAATGACTTCAATGCTACCAATACATTTAACATGGAAATCTCTACAAAATACACAAAATTGCTAGTAGTGTCAAAAGCAACCGATATGTTGTAGAATGGTAGAACAAGTAATATTCACATCTCTGGAAGTAGAAATAATCTCGAATAAAGTAAATTTAAAAGCCTTGACATGACAGGAAAGCCACAAAACCGATAGGGAAAAGAGATCTCGACCATCAAAAATATAGCAGGAAAGTTGGGTCTCAACAGATATAGATGACCCACCACAGCACTTAAATGTGTTATAAAAATGCAGTTACAAAAGCAGAAGCGTGCAGAGATATTGCCGTACACTATTCTTTTTTGATTTATCTCGTGTACCTGTAAAGTCAATGTGTAAAATAAGTCATTTTTAATAAGTCAATTGCTACTACGAATATGACATCCATTTCTTTTTTCGTCTTGTTGCTAGACTCGCAGCTAACAAAAGAAGCAAATCTTCTTCGTTAAACAAATTGCTGAACATAATAAACTTGATGAATATAGAATTTTCACTGGTTCGCGTGTTAGCGGAAATTTACTAATTTCGCCCGTAAACAGACCGTTTTCTGTTTATCAGAGCCTTAAACTTTTCTTGAATTATAAATCCCGTTTAAGGTAGTCAAAAATAGAATTTTAAAAATCAAAAAATCGGTTCAAACTAAATATAAATGAATATTTGATTGTTTTTATTTACATATAGAATGCAAAAATTGAATGAATATTGTCAATTTTCAGGTAAATGATATTTTACATTTTTTACAGAAGGAATAACAAATGTAGTAACAAAATCGGATTTCTATTTGTCGAAATTAAATAGTCGAATTAGTAGTTTTGCATACAAATATCAACCCGTAACCGCTGTTAGCAGGTCAATTTGTCCTTTTAATATCTAAATTTATAGTTATTGCTTTCAATTATATAGATACAAATTTGCCCGTCGGTGTAATTTCGCAAGTTTGTTGTGACAGATGACTGGTTGAAGAGCTGTAGTGTAGTCGTGTTTTAACTTTGCTAATTATCCTTATAAAATTGCAAACTGGCCTATTTTACCGCAAACATTAAGTATGTTATAACAAATCTGTGCCAAAAAGCTTAAAAAATTAAAACAAAATTATTATTAAAGCAATTTTGAAGTCAGAAATTCCTATTGCTAATGGATTACAGAGTGAGATTGGAAAACTTACAAAAGCCAAAAACTCATATCTAAGCAAACATTGTAAACATAAAAATAACATATCTGATCTGTGATTAGTAAAAAATAAAATAAATCAAATCGGTCAATTTGATCGGGGAACAGTAAGTACGTAAATTGGGTAACAGCAGTTACGGGTTAATAGAGATTAGTTTTTACACAACACAAAATAATTAAAAACATGTTTGTAGATGGCTTGGTTTTTGCCACAGAATTCTATATATTATCAAGTTAGAAAATCTAATAAATAATTTAACGTGCAACAAAATATTTAAATATTAGATTAAAAAGACAAACTATTAGAAAACTTGTATCTGAAGAAAAAATTGCCTTGGCTTATGAAGAACAATTTATAACTTTTGTCTTTTCTTTATAATATGCATATTATAAAACTTCAAGAATTTGAGATTGCCGATTTGTATACAAGAAAATCATTTCATAAACACTGAAAATAAATAAAATAATTAAATATACCTACCAAAAATTTATAAATTTTATAACTATTAATATTGAATTTGTAGTCACAAGTTTCGACCAATTAATAGTGGTTATTATCTAAGAAAAATACAAACAAGTTCACTTGGAACTAAAAACAATTTTAAATTGTTTTGTACTTGCCTGGTTATTGCCACCAGGATGTTAATTCCAGAGTATACACTTAAATTTAATTTTATTTGTTGTATAATCATATGCAGGTAATAATTATTGTTCACATGCAGCTTGTAGCATCATCATCGTTGGGCTCCCTTGTAAAAAAAACAGCACAATGCGCTCTCATATTGCACGTTATTTTTCACAACAACAATTCCCCATTCATCGAACTCTATCTACGCGGCGAATCTACCAATTTTGTTCCTTCCTGAATGGGTACTTGTACGTACATGCAGCATGCAGGGCATCAAAGGTGTATTATAAAAGCCTTCGTCTCGTATTACAATAGTTGAAGTGGCCATATGTGGGCTCTTTATAAAACATTACAATAATTTTCACATCAAATTAGCGATACAAATATTTAGAAAATTGAATGACTTCCGGGAAAAACAAACCAAATCAAGGAGCCGTATATATATATACATTATGCATTTATATAAACTTAGTATGCATAGAATGGTCGGCCTAAAAATAACCGTGCACGTTTCTGTTTTGAATTATTTGTTCCGTATGTTGAAAATGCAACAACTCATAAATATGTTTTGGTGCATATATTGGATCGTTATTTCGCAATAGGGCACACTTAATTTCCTGCTGGACTCACTTACAATGTATAATGTATATTTAAGTAATATGGCGATGTAAGAAAACGCATTCGAATTATGTAGATATCGTTATTTATTTAAATGTTAATTAAGAATTGAATAGTGAAAGGTTTCCGCATGTAAGTCCCTTCTCACGGATAAAATCTCTCGACCCTCCACCTGGTCTCGATTGAGTGAGCGTGTGTGCTGGGCCTCCACGTGTGCTTCCACGTGCCTCATTCATGATATAAGTATAGCCGTTGATTGACCGCTTTATGCCCTGAGGTAGTAAACAATGGCACGGTGATTATATAGGCTGGATGTGGGAGCGTGTGTTCCATAGTGGTAATCCGGTGAGCAGACGATAAGAGATTTTCCCTACCCTGCAAGCCATCCAACAACTAAACTTTAATTATATTCGCTTTCTATATAGCAAATTGATAATGCGATCGCACGCGGTACTGAACATCTCGAATTATTTTTCATTGTCAGATTTAATTTCATGCTTGAGGATATATTTTTGAATTTTATGGGAACCACTTAGCATTGGATTAATTGGTGGATTTAATAGAAATGACCTTTAAATTTGATTTGCAAATTATTTATGATTTATACTTGCGTTATCTGAGGAGCGATAGTGGAAAAACGAAAGGGGAAAAAGACACTGGGAATTGGAAGTTGAAAGTAAGTGAAGTAAAAAGAGCAGCAAAGTGACTTGACTTGTGACATTCAAAAACGCTTTATCTTTTCACCCTTATCACGGGGGCCCAAAGTCAGGCAGGCAGGGAGGCGTGGAAACAATCAAGCCATAAATCAGTATTTCTATTTGTTTTGCCGTCAGGCGGGCGCTGGGGAGTCCGCAGCGGAGTCCGGCCCGTGGGGCTATCTGTCGGTGGACGGCAGAAACGGAGATAAGAGAGCGGGACCGGGCAGGCAACGGTAAGCGGAACTGCCCGCCTGCGCTTCCGCCGGAAGAGCATCGTCCTGCTTCGTCCTGCAGCATCGCCGTGACGCAGATAGGTGGACGGGATGATTGGTTGCGATTACCGGTGTCCGGATTGTGGTCGCCGTCGTGAAATTTGTGGCTCTGAGCCAGGGGTGCAAGAAGAAGAGCATCGGGCAAGCGACGCCGAGTCGAAGGCGAGTAGTCTCCCAACCTTTGACACGCACATTGCATCCCGGCCAGATAAATATAAAAGCCGCGGCAAAAACATCTAAATATATGTTAACCGGGACTTATCGGGCAATTCCTCATATCGCTTTGACCTTTTCACATGATACATTCCTACGAGGTACAAAACAATGCAATTTATATCTATGTATCTATTTCTCTCTGACACAAATATCGACATTTCAACAAAAATATACAATTGGTATCAAAAAATAATTATTATATCTCCTCTGATACCTGCTAATACTTAATTTCAACTGTCACCAAAATATGCCAATATTATAATATTATTCATTTTCAAGTTAACTTTAATTCTGACACAATTATGTATAAATATATAAAATATTAATTAATATAACTATTTTTGCAATAAGGTAGAAAATTAATTATTGTCCGTATTAAAAATGAAATTCTTGATCGAAGCGTTAGTTTGGTAAGTTTATTAACTTTATTATTTTATTCACATAAATCTTTCCAAATTTAAACACGAGATCAACGATTCTGGTTTCGTTGCGATAGAAATGCGTTTCTTTAATCACTCTAGAAACATGACGAAAACTATTAAAATGTGTAATTTATCTGACTATTTAATTCATACTCTCATCAACCAATCACAACATGCGTATGGACCAACCTACAAGAAATATCAGCGAATATTTTGTTGTCTAATAACGTCTATAACTATGACAATTTATGCCTGAAAATTATATTTATATATTCTTTAAATAGTCCGACCAAATACCATTTGTGAATTTAAATTTAGGATATTTAACTGTAGCGGGATGCTTAGAAGAATTAGTGTTAATTTGTCAAAAAAAAAAAAATTTGTATATAATTAAATGGTTAGTTCCATCGTATTGAGAATCCAAATGTGCAGTAGCAGCTAATCTAGAACGTCCTCTTTTTGGTTGCAATAGCTCTTCTAAATGTAAGCTGAACCATTTTGCCCCTCTGTTGACGATGAATATGTCTGGCATTTGAACTGCCATATCAATGCAGTGACAAATGAGAGGAAAGTACCATTGCTTTTCTTGCCACAAATCGAAATTCCATGTTGTCCAATATTTTGATCTGAACAGTCAACTCCTCCCATATTTGTATTATAATATTTAATCATATTTGGTTGATCAATTTGCACAAACTTTTTTTCTTTTCGAGACAATCGTTTTACTTTGCGAACAAGTTCAGGAGAAAATGCGCTAATAGCTACAGATACCACACTATTATCGTTCCACTTACATAGATTTAATATAGTTGTGTTTGAAATCTCCTATTTCAAATTTGCCTCTACTCTCTTTTTTCAAAAAGTTTGATGATGGTATGAGACTAGAACTAATCCTATTATCCCTTATAGTACCTGTAGGTTTTATGCCTTTCTGAGAAAGAAATCCAATAAAGGAAAGGTTGTGAAGAATATCAGAGTAGAAATGAAAGTTCATATTAGGCTTTGTTTCTTGTAAAATATCTGCAAAACTTAAAACTACACTAGGGTCCAATCCCAGGTCTTTATATGAATTAATAGCATGGTGCTTCATAAGCGATCATTGATATGATTCAAACCATGCCACATATCCCAGTCTAGTTTATCCTACCCACAATTTATATCCCCAACATATTGGTTTACCACGTATAAATTGCTTAGTTGGGTGTCGTCCATAATATGGGACCATTGCTTCATGTATGCAAAAATTTTCTTCATTGGGACAACATTGGATAAATCGTTGATTTAATGCATTTGTAAGTGGCCTAGTTTTAGCAAACTTACCACATGCATTCAAAGCATTACTGTCACAGCAATGAATATTTTTCATTATATATGTGAATAGATCACGTAAAAATGGATTGAAAATCATTGAATTGTGCCGTTTTCCAATACATATAACATTTTGGTACTTTCATATATCCGCTAACCAACAAACCACGGAAGTTCATCGATCGATATATCTGAAAGTTGGTTATTGTGACTACAGTACTTGTTGGTACGATAACTTAAAAGATTCATGAAATCTTTATAAAAAAAATTCAAATAATTCCAAAGGAACATTATTATTTTGCGGTTCAAATGTGTGTCATAAAATCGGGAAATTTTTTTAACACAGAATTACATGCCCGTTTAAAAAATTTTGCCGAAGTTATACATTCTCGTGTGCCTAATTGATTATTTGAGACAAACTTTTTTCCACATAATATTGAGATAGGCATATCTTCGTCAATGTCTCTATTTGAATCATTATTTTCATCGGGAAAAATATTTTTGGCAGTTGCATGCAGTTGACTTCCGGGAAGATTATTTAAGTCAACACATCACCAACATCCTCGTTAGTATGGTCTTCGTTACAATTGTCAGGTGGAAAAATAATTATATCCATAGGACTGTCATCTTTGCTACTAAGCTTATATCAACAATTCATATAGTCAGCAGTCTCTTTCTATAACTGAAATAAATAAATACATAAAAAAAAGGTTATTATCTACCAGTTATTCATTAATAGCTGTTGTTAGCTATATAAATCGAATCGCAGATATGATATAAACACATAATATAAATTTTATCCTATTATAATCCGAAGAACAATTATTAATAAGAACAATCAAACACTTCACAAATAACTGTTTTATTTAAAAAACAATCAGTCTGGTTGAAGATAAACAACTAGAAAATGATTCAACACCTTATCACAATACGTTGTAATAACAAAACTTGTAGTTCCATCTGGTTGAATTTAGCTATACTAAATTTTGCGTCCTTTGAAAAGGACGCTAGTAATATTTGGGTTAAGTGATTGCGGAGGTTAATTGAACTTGTTTCTGAAATAAAACAATTTACTATATTTTTTATCAGAAATTTATTCTTTGAAATACTTTATTAGTTTCGACTCCACTAGAGCCTTCTACGGATGTTACAAGTTATAACTTGTAACATCCGTAAACATCCGAAACTAGTAATGTATTCGAGAGAATAAATTCGTGATAAAAAACATAGTAAATTGTTTTATTTCTTAAGAATGGATTATCACATATTAACGGTCGCTTCAATTAATTATATTGAACTTGCTTCTTTGCAAAATAATGTATTTGCCAAAGATATCCCATAACAAAGCCATTTAGTCTACAGCATCTTGTTGGAACCACAGAATTGGGTGGATTTCCACAACTGTCCTTACAAATATTTCTAACATTGTTGAATATTGGACACCATTGATGGAAACAGTGACGTAGTCTTCATTTTCAAAGAAATATAGACCAACAACCACCTGATTTAACGGTTCCTGATTATTTTCTTTGAGGATATTTAAAGGAAAAAATATACGCCAAAAAAATCCTCACTAATATCGTATTAAAACAAAACAAAACAAAATATATAATAATTATTCTTGTAAAAAAAAATCTTAAATGTTTTTTATGCTTATTTCAACAACTATTTAAAAAAATTTCAATCTATAAATTTATTGATTATCCAAATGCGGCTTTATTTTATTTTATCTAAATTTTTTTTAAAAGAATTGATTGATATTTTTTAATGATATGTAGTATTTTTGCAATTAACAGAATAAAGTTTAATTCGATTGAATTAACTTACTGAAAAAGTACAATATGAACGGAAATAAAATAAAATTTAAAATGATTTAACTTATTTT
>JARJEC010073930.1:0-30453 GCA_030264575.1 Tachinus sp. AB-2021 | reverse complement strand
GTATATCGGCTTCTTAAGGCTAAGACACTCTCTTTGTCGAGTTTGGTGCTCGAACCGATATCCATAGATTCTAGTTTGGGGATAAGGGCTCGGTCTTCTTTAAGTCCATAAACCAAGTAGTGAACTAAAGGATTCATTCCAGAGCTTGCCACATCGGGATTAGCATCTAAATATGCCTGAGTATCAAATTCTTTGCGTTGGCGTATTTTAATAAATTTAAAAAATAAAGTAGGGTTGATTAATATGGGTGAGATTCTTTTGGTTCGTGCAATGGTTTTTTTCATAAACAAAGGTAATTTAAGGCTCATTAAAGTAGAAATTGAACGTAATGGTGCCGTTATTCGCCAGCTTTTCGAGAGGTATATGTCTCGAATTTTTTCAGTATAGTCAATAATAATCGCTTCATTGGTTAATACCTTCGTTTTTAGCTGGTTGGAGCGTTCTTTTAATGAGTTAATTTCAGAGGCAAGGGTCTTTATTTTTTCTTGAGCGATCGCATTGGCCTCAACTTGAGAAAGATATTCCTCATCCGCATAGTGATTGAGCACGCTCCACGGATTTCCATTTTGATTGCAAACCATGGCCCCGAACTTGCCTCTGTCGGTTAATAAAATGGGTAATACCTCTGCAGAATTACCCACGATACGTCTTTCCCCGAGTCTGTTTTTTGAGGCGTCAGTTTTTTTTCGGATAATACATAGCGAATTAGCAAATTCAATAGAATGTATCGTTTCAAGTAAATTTACGGTTAAGGGTAAGGTGATATTATATTTTTCTAGAATTCCTTGTAACATGGAATCCTGTTTTTTATTATCGACGCCCCAATGCTCATAGTTGATAATGTCGACTAATTTCTTGAAGAAAGAGAGGGATGAGTAGGGATCTGATAATCCGCCTTCAAATTCTTGCCAGTAGCTGCAATGGAGATCCTCTGCGATATAAATTCCCTCATCATTTAAGGCGCCAAAGTAGAGGATAAAATTTTTGACAATATCAGACGAGCGGTGCGAGCCATCATCAATAATAATATCAAAATTATTACTGATGTTTAATATCTCTTCTTTAACCGCAGGGGTAGCCGCATCCCCGATAATGATAGAAATTCTAGGATCGTTATAGTGTAATTTTCTACAATCTTCATTGATATCACAGCCAATTAAAACGCGGGCGTGTTCAAAATATTGCGCAAAAATTTCTAGTGATCCACCATTTTGTGTGCCAATTTCAAGATACGCAATTTCCTTGCCTTGAAATGAATGAAAGATAACTTGGTAAACACTTAAGTATATTTCCCATTTATCAGATAATTTTCCAGCATGTTGGTAGTACAAATTTTTCAGTGAATTAGAAATCATGTTGTTGTTTTATTCCTTAAGTAACGTAGCGCGAATAAAGTGTAGCGCAGTAATCATAAAAGCAGTTCTATCTACAAAATGATAATTTTTAGTCTAATTATTGTGATTTAAAATGAGAGTATTGTATTGAAATTGGATCATTTTCTCATGAGCTTTTAAGGAGATACTATACTGCTACCAGCATATACATATATGCACCTACTATTTTTATAAAATTACACATTTACAAAATTATTATTCATCAATAGATGACAAGGGGTATCCTTTTTTGTGTTAGATACCAAAGGGTGAACGATCAAAATTATACTAAAATATGAGATTAAATGTTAAATAATATGAATGCTTCATATAAAAATTCAATTATCATTTTTATCTACTCATTTTAGTCTAAAAACGATTAATTGGATGTGTTTATAAAGTTATAAGGACATAATTTTAGCTAATGAATAGGATAAAAAGGATTTTATTATTTTTATTTATTTTTATATTGTCGATGTTGCTATTGACGCTTTACCGTAGTCACTTCTATAGTTTTTTATATGAAGAGATTCAACACTCCTCCCCAAAAGGAGACCTCATCTTACAAAAAATAGATAAAACTCAGCCAATGACGGTAAGCATTAATTCGATGCGATCAGGTCTTTCCAGCCTAGATATAAAGATCCATACATTTGATCGAGTCAATAATGCGGTTATTCAATTGGATCTAAAAAATAGCCAAACGGGTAAAACAATCTATTCTGAAGAGGTCGATACCCGCGTGCTTAAGGACCATGATCCTTATAGTATTCACTTTAAACGGCAAGCCCATTCAAGGCAGCAGACCTATCTTTTAACGGTGACCTATTTATATAGTCCTCATGCTCATGACGATATTGGGCTATATTTTGATTCTGATAATCCATCGGATCTCTATTTTAATGCTATTTATAAAGATACTTTCTATAAGAATGTGATTAAGACCGCCAAGCTTTATCCTGGTCAAGCCTTTATTCTATGGTGTTTAGCGCTATTACTCTCATTACATCAATATCTATTTCGATCTCTAAAAAGAGTGGGTAATAATCCGTTTTTGATATATATTTCTGCGTCAGCGTTATTATTTGTTCTGTTATTGGGCACATTGTTCTCTTTAGAAAGTAAGGATGATTTTCAAAAGATTATTCCTAGAGATTCCGATCAAAAATTTAAAGCGGCGCCCATTACGCGTTACCAACCTTTAAAGGTAGAAGTGATTCCCGTGCAAGAGGGATTAACGGGTATTGGGTTGAAATTTGGCACCTATCATAGAATTAATAACGACATTCTAGGCATGACCTTAAAAGAGGTAGATACCGATAAAATAGTCGCAGTGGGGAGAGTAGAGACTGCTTCATTGAGTGATAACTCTTTTTATCATTTTATGTTTCCAAGAATGACTTCTTCTAATCAACATTATCAATTGGAAATAACGTCACTTAAAAGTAATTTTCCTAAAGATGGTATTGCCGTTTATGGAGACAGTAATGGCCCTTATTATGAGGGTTTGTATATTGATTCTATATCAGGGCGCTTAAATGTGCTTCTGGAGCAACTCCCTTTAGTGGTTGGAAAATATATTGCCGTTTTTGTGGTACTTCAAATAACGGTTATATTTCTCTATTTTTATAGGAAAATTTTTTTTTCGAGTCTTATCTATCTCTATTTATTACTGTTATTAACGTTCACCTTAACGGGTTATCTTAATATTAATGGAGATTATACCAATGAGAATATTTTTGCTTACCCACTCTTAGAGTTGGTATTTTTTGTTTTTATCTATTTGTTGTTGAGTTCGTGTAAAAAATATTACTGTACTATTGTAGCGAGAATGCTGTTGATCGTATTTGGCATTATCTTTATTGCGCAGGTCTATTCGATTTATGTCGCGAGTAATTATATTCCTCCCATTGCCTTTTCCAATACTAATAGCTCGCAATTTATCAGTTATACCTTAATTGCGATTATCTACCTTGTTTTTGGCATGAGTTATTTAGTTCATTTAGCCAGCCATCGAATAACGAATAAATCACCGAAAAAATTGGTATTATTATCGGCTGCCTTTCCTTTAGGGTTTATCTATATTTACCAATGTTATTATCACTCTCCCGATTTTCGATCTGTGGGATTAATCGTTGAAAAGCAAGCTCCCATTGCTTCCTTTGTGAATGCTTATAAAGAGTATCGTCAAAGCAGCAATGCGGTATCATCGATGGCGGGCAAGGAAATGGGGCATAATCCCTTTTTGAAAACGATGGTTTATGAGAAAAATGTTGACCATTATGGAAGGAAAGATCAGCCTAACGTTATTGTTTTTTTTGTGGAGGGGGCATCTAGCTATCTATTTGGCAATCATAATCCAGAAATGATAAACCTTACCAAGAACCTTAGCGAGTTTGCACAAAATGAGCACGTAATGCATGTTAATAATTATTATAATCACACTGCCGCAACCTTTCGGGGCATTCGTGGGCAACTGATGTCTGGATATCAATTGCTTGATGGCACGGATTGGGATAAAGAAGAAAACGTGACTCGGTTGAAGCAAAATGATACGCCAAGCGTTGTGAGAATTTTGAAAGATAATAATTATTCCACATACTTTTTTTCAGGGCATACGCATAAAAATGGTCTATTAAAGATGATCTCGTCAATGCATTTTGATAAAGTTTATGGATCGGAGGATCTTGCCTCTAAAATTGATAATCCTGCTCAATATGACCTTAAATTGAGTGAAAACTATATGACTCTGTCAGATGAGGGATTAGTTAAATCACTGATCAGCGAGTTGGATGAATTAAAAAAAGCGCCAAATCCATTTTTTATCAGTATCTATAATGTGGGTACACACGTTTTTCTGGACTCCGTCACCCATAAATATGGTGATGGAAGTAATAAATCACTGAATCGTTTTTATGAGTTTGATCAGGCATTTAAAGAGTTTATAACCTATTTTTTTGAAAGTGGACTGCATAAGAATACCATTTTAATCGTTACTGCCGATCATGCGGCATATCCTGGACCTGAGTATAAAAAGGTTAACCCAACATCACGATATTTAGTGGATACTATTCCCTTACTGATCTATTCAGAAAATCAACCATTACCCAAAGAGATTGATGCAAAAGGGCGCAATAGCATAGATTTTGCGCCCACGCTTTTGAATATTCTGGGGATTAATGATGTGGAAAATATGTTTTTAGGAACGTCTCTATTTGAAAAATCGGCCCGTGAAATGTTTAGCTATATTAGTGAAATTGGTATTAATCAATACTATTGGATAAAAACGGGGGGCATAGACAATAACATTAAAGTAGAAGTTATTAATAAACATGCCGATGTGAAATTTAAAAGTGCCATTGAAACGATCAGTCACTATCATCAGTTTGAATCGCCATAGGCACGAATGCTTGTGCAATTTTTAAGAACGAATTCGCAATGTCACCGTGCTCTCTCCTAAGTTATATTCAGAGCGATCACAGTGATGCATACGTTTAAAAAGGTGGCTCTTTTCTGCAAGAAACACAGCTTATGATTTTTTCGTCGGACGTTTCCAGCCTTTTACGCAGGTTAATGGTGCACGCGTTAACGCTAATTCATTAGCATTGATATCTTCGGTAATAGTTGATCCTGCGGCAATGGTTACATTTTCATGTATTATTACTGGGGCGACGAGCGAGCTATTGGAGCCGATAAATGCATGATCATGGATGATGGTTTGATGCTTGTTAGCACCATCGTAATTACAGGTAATCACCCCCGCGCCAATATTGACTTTTTCACCCACGATCGCATCGCCGACATAGCTAAGGTGATTGGCTTTAGAGCCTTCACCGAAGGTGCTCTTTTTGGTTTCCACAAAATTTCCGATGCGCGTATTATCGCCTAAATGCGTTTTTTCGCGGATACGTGCAAACGGGCCAATACTGGCGTTTTTTCCAATGGTCGTTTTTTCAATAAGGGTATAGGGATGAATAACGCTGTTATCGCCAATGATGACATGGTTAAGGACGCAACCTGTTTTAATGGTAACATTTTCACCCAGTACGATATTTCCCTCTAAGATAACATTGGCCTCAATATGGCAATCAAAACCATTGCTGACGTGGCCTCTTATGGTCAAAGTTTCGGGTTTATCGAGGGTAATGCCATTTTGCATTAGGCGGTTAGCGGAGGATTGCTGATATAGGCGTTCAAGTTCGGCTAATTGCTGGCGGTCATTAACTCCAAGAATTAGTGTGGGATCTTCGTGAATCGTATGGATTTGTGACCCATTTTGAATAGCAAGGTGCGCAATATCGGTCAAATAATATTCTTGTTGCTGATTATTATTGGTGATCTTGGGTAAGATCATTTTTAGTTGGGTATAAGGGATCGCAAAAATCCCCGTGTTGATTTCACAAAGGGCTTTTTGTGCTTCGCTGGCATCTTTTTCTTCGATAATCGCTTCCATCAATCCTTTTTGATTACGAAGGATTCGACCATAACCTTTTGGCGTATGGATGATTGAAGTTAACCAAGTGATTTCTGAAGTTGCCGAGGTTTTTGCAACGAGTTGCGCTAAGGTTTCATGGTTGATTAAGGGGGTATCCCCGTAAAGAATTAATACATTTGAATGAGGGTCACAATAGGGGAGTGCGTATTTTACAGCGTCTCCCGTTCCCTCAAAGGTTTTTTGTTCTACCCAAGTAATATCTTCTTCATCGCTGAAGGCGGCTTTAAGCATTTCGCCTTTGTGTCCGTAGATTACCATTAATTTGGTGGGTGAAAGTTTTCGAGCACTATTGAGTACATGCTCTAGCATAGGTTTTCCACCGATATTGTGGAGCGGCTTAGGTAGATTTGACTTCATTCTAGAGCCAAGTCCAGCGGCAAGGATGATGATGGAAAGTGCGTTCATGTTCGTCCTTTAATGATCTATTTTGGGAAGGATTAAGAGCCATTAGTATAATGGATATCACGGTATTTTTTATCAAAATTTTTATGAGAGTCTGAATTAATCCCTCTTATGCGATCATTTTATTTCTATCTGCAAAATAAATTTTGTAGATTTATGAATGAAGTATTCGCATTTTTTATCGTTAATTTACTTTTAGAAAGTAGCATCGGAGTTTGTGATTATGGTGAGAATATCCTTTTAGCATAATGTGTTTCTCATGATGGTTTTAAATAGAGTTGCCCTCTATATTCTTCGTTTAAAAAGAATAATATTTGTTCATTTGAACAAGAGGATTGAATATCTGTAATCATTATAATGACAAAATCTATTCACTTAATTTATCAATGATTTTAAAAATGGCGTTACTGTGTCATTCAGGCGTTGTCAGTGGCATTTTATAGCTCTGCTTTGGTAAGGGGAGAAAATGTGGCTGATCTTGTACTAATCCTGTAATTAGCGTAACTACTGTAAGGATAAAACTGAGGACAAACGCTATTCATTCAATTTATCAATGATTTTAACAATGGCGTTAATGCGTAATTCAGGCGTTGCCAACGGTATTTTATAACGCAGAACTTCTTGTTTTTGTAGTTGGTAAAAATGTGGTTGCTCTTGAATTAAACGGATTAAATTATCGACATTGATTTTTGCATGTTCGCCAAATACAATGCGTACGCCATCGCCTGAGGCTTCTATTTTATTTAGATTCATGGCATACGCTTTTAATTTTATTTCGGCCAATTTGAAGAGCAGTTTGGTGGGGTCGGGTAACAGTCCAAATTGATCAATGAGCTCAATTTGTAAACGATGTAGGTCATGGTTATCTCGGGAACTCGCTATTTTTTTATAGTAAGAAAGTCGGGTGGAGATATCGTGAATATAGCGATCTGAAATCAATGCAGGAACGCCAATATTAATTTCGGTTTCTTTATGAAAAGGCTCATCAAGGTCGAGTTTTTTACCTAATTTCACGAGTTCAACCGCGCGTGACAATAGCGACATATAGAGTGAAAATCCGATAGAATGAATTTCACCACTTTGGGCTTCACCTAATAACTCACCGGCACCGCGTATTTCGAGATCGTGATTGGCGAGCATAAATCCAGCCCCTAACGTATTGGTAGTCATAATGGCATCAATACGTTTTTTGGCATCTTCGGTCATGATCGCTTCTTCTGGGATGATAAGGTAACAATAAGCACGATGATGAGAACGACCCACGCGACCACGTATTTGGTGCAATTGTGCTAATCCCAAACGATCTGCACGATTAATAATAACCGTATTGGCATTGGGAATATCGATACCTGATTCAATAATAGTGGTACAGAGTAGGAGATTTATTTTGTGATGATAAAAATCCAGCATTACCTGCTCAAGCTCCGTTTCTTTCATCTGCCCATGAGCAATACCAATGCTAATATCGGGGAAAAGCTCACTTAGAGTAGCATGGACATCATCAATAGTTTTAACAGCATTATGCAGGAAATAGACCTGTCCGCCGCGCTTAAATTCACGCATGCATGCCTCAAGAATCAGTTCATCCGACCATTCATTAACAAAAGTTTTGACGGCAATGCGATTTTCTGGAGGCGTTGCAATAATGGAGAGTGAGCGCAAACCTGATAAGCCCATATTGAGGGTGCGAGGAATGGGGGTTGCCGTCATCGTTAAAAAATTCACTTCTGCACGTAAGCGTTTTAACTTCTCTTTTTGTTTTACGCCAAAACGGTGCTCTTCATCAATAATCACTAATCCTAAATTGGTGAATTTCACGGAATCTGAGAGTAATTTATGAGTGCCAATGACGATATCCATCTGGCCTGATGCCAGCCTATCAATAATTTCTTGGGTCTCTTTGGATTTGCGAAAACGAGAGAGCGAACTAATTTTAACGGGCCAATCCGCAAAACGATCTTGAAACGATTGCGCATGCTGTTCAGCAAGCAAAGTGGTGGGGGCTAAAAGGGCGACTTGGTAACCATTCATAACGGAGATAAAGGCGGCGCGCATGGCGACTTCTGTCTTACCAAAACCGACATCGCCACAAATGATGCGATCCATTTTACCTTTTTGCAGATCGGAAACGATGGCATCAATCGCTTGTTGTTGATCGGGAGTTGTTTCATAGGGAAAACTTTTGGAAAATTCTTGGTAAGCCTCTCGATCAAAATGGATGCCTTTGGCAATTTGAGCTTCGCGCTTTGCGTAGATATCTAAGAGTTCCGCAGCGGTATCATTGGCTTTTTCGGCGGCTTTTCGGCGTGCTTTGCTCCATTGTTCAGAGCCTAAATTATGCCAAGGTGCATTCTCTTTTGCGGTTCCCGAATAGGTTGAGAGTTGGTCAAGCGCGGTAATAGGGACGTATAATTTGGAATTATCTTTATATTGAATGACGACCAATTCGGTATTATCTATCATATCCAGCCCAACATAACGCCCGATTCCATGGGTTAAGTGGATAATCGGATCGCCTTTTTTTAGCGAGTCGATACTGGTAAGCATATTATCAATATTGATGACTTTACCAGGGGCTTTATAGCGACTCGGTTTAACGCCTAAAAATTCATTTTCGGTAATGAATAGAAGATCGGGATGGTGAAGACGAAAGCCATTATGGAGTGGCTGGGTAATCATAAAGAGCGGAGCGGGTTCTTGAAAAGCCGTATATACCTGTTCAATTACTTTAGGTTGTATTCCCGCTTCATGTAGCCGATCTAATAGAACTTCACGTCGACCAGAGGTCGCTACGGAAAGAATTAGGGGGAATGTCGCTTTACGTAGATGTTGGGATAACGTATCGAGGTTGACGCTGGGTTGAAATTGTGTTTTAAATTCAAGGGCTATTTGTGGATACTGATTGACCAATCCTTCGAGGGCATTAACAGTAAGAAAGAGCCTTAAAGGCGGTAAAAGAGGACGTTCAATATCATGCCGATAACGTTCATAACGCTCATTGATAAGGCGTTCGTAACGCAGCGCTTCATGGGCTAAATTAGGATAGGTAATGAGGGTACTTTGTGCGGGAAGATACTCGAAGAATGTCGCGGTATTTTCAAAAAAGAGTGGCAAATATCCTTCAATTCCTGAGGGTAAATTCCCTTTAACCACTTCATTGTAAATATAAGAACGCGTGGGGTCTCCGCCAAAGCTCGCTTGGAATTTTTTTTCAAAGCGCTCTAAAGCCCCCTTATTGTATTCAAATTCACGGGCGGGTAGCAGGGAAATTTTAGTTAAGGAATCGATCGTTTCTTGGGTTTCTGGGTTAAAAGTGCGGATGGAATCGATCTCATTATCAAAAAAATCAATGCGAATCGGGTGAGATAATCCCATCGGAAAGAGATCGAAAAGCGCGCCTCGTGTCGCAAATTCTCCGGGAGACAAAACATTTTTAACCGCTGTATAGCCAGAATGTTCCAAGCTAAGGCGAAATTGCTCGCGGTCGATATGATCCCCATTTTTAAAGAGCAAAACATTCGCATCCAAAAATTCACGCGGACAAAGCCTCTGCATTAAAGTGGGAATCGTAATGATCACTATCGGTATTTGTGCAGATTTGATATGAAATAGCACAGAAAGGCGCTTAGAAATAATATCAACTTGCGGAGAAAAAGGATCGTAAGGTAGGGTTTCTGAATCGGGAAAAATCTCAGCCTTCCCTTCAAAAAATAGGCAATCGTCTTTAAGTTCTTCGGCTTGTTGCATGGTTTGAACGATGACGACCAAGGTTTGCTGACTATTTTTGCTGGAATGAATGAGTTGCAGCGCAAAGTCGGAGGCATTTTCCGTTTTCCAAGTAGCCTTACGGATCTCCGTAGGAATAGGAAGCGTTTTAAAGGTGATTTTTTTCATCTATTTTTTTGAAGGTATGGGTGTTGACGGTTGAGTAAGGTCAGATTTGGGAATGCGAACAATCTCGGTTTTGGAGAGCGAATCTTGCCAAGTTCGCTTGGTAGGTGAGATAAGCATCCAAAAAAAACCTAAGCCAAGGGCGAGCAAGCTAATCGGCGCTACCAGTAAACGGATGGTGGCTTGGCGACAGGTGATGGGCTCCCCATTAAATTGTTGGATACGCAAACGCCAAGCGCGCATGCCCGTTGTGTGTGCATCGCGCATCCAAAAAAATAGGTAATAGATATAGGTGGTAAAGAGTAAACTAAGGCGAAGGTATTCTCGGTAAGGGGTTTCGATAGCATCTCCAGTAGCTACGACCCAAATCGCGGTGACGAGCATAAAGATCGCGAGTAGACATAAAGTATCATAAAGTAATGCTCCTAAGCGGGCGCTGAGCGGCGCTAAAGAATATTGCTGCATAAAATTATTGCTCTTTTAGAAAATAAGAAGAATATAGTACCATTTTATAGAGGATTTTTTTGAAATACGCTTTTTTAGTAAGAATTTAGTAACAAAGGCCAAAGGGAGAGTTGCAGAAATTTATGCGATTAAAATTAAAGATATGGATTTAAACAGGAGAATATTTATTTCAGCCTAGTCGCTCATGCCTGATTATTTTTTGATGGAGAAAGCGGTGGGATTTTCTGTGGATCTATTCGAAGTGAAAACAAATTAAACCGCATTTAAAATTAAATACGGTTGGTTTATGGTGTAGGTTTATCTGCCATTAGTTTGTCTCATGAGTTGCCTTAAGTACAATACTTCGTCTATCAGATCGGCGGTTAAAGCAGCAAGTTGAGGATCCGCATCAAAAGTGGTTTCTAAATGAAGAATTCTCCGTGCTCGAATAATTGATAGGCTATCAAACTTCCAGTGACCATCGTGAAGGTTCGCGGTTAAAATCCCCTCTTTAACACGGGTGTTCACCCATTCAGAGGTTACCCCGCACAGTCTAGCAAGTTCATCCAGTGACAAATAAGTATCATCAATAATTTCAGCAAAATCCAAATGAATCAGTGCATGATTAGACATGATTATTCTCCCATTTGATGGCGTGGATTAAAATTAGCATAGAGTTTTGACAGCGTTTCAAAGGCGTCACGTTCTTCAGAGGTTTTCGCAGGAGGAACCACTATTTCCAGTTCAAAATAGAGATGTCCTGGACTTTTTGCAGGAATACCTTGGTCTTTCAGGCGTAATTTTCCCCCTGACTTAGAACCCGCGGGGATTGTAACCTGTTTTTTGCCCGCAGGCGTAATGACTTCGATGACTTTTCCTAAAGCGGCTTCCCATGGCGTTAATAGTAACCGTTGATAAACATCACGGCCTTCTGATCGCCAGCGTTTATCAGGGGTAAATTTAACTTCAAGTAATAAATCTCCCGCGGCCGCTCCACCAGTTCCGGGCTCCCCTTTTCCTGTTAAGCGTATATGTTGACCTTCAAAAACGCCTTTGGGGATTTTGACTTTGTTTTTGTGCTCTTTATTGATGAGGTGACCATTTTTATCGACTTCTGTTCGATTAAATATTAATACCTGTTCGGTATTACGATAAGCATCGAGTAAGGACAGTTCAATTTGTGCGTATTGGTCGCTACCACGTTCTGCCATAGGGTTTTGATAATAATGGCTTTCTGAACTTGTGGTTCTTCCTGATTGCGCTCCTCTACCAAAAAATTGTTCAAAAAAATCGCTGAAATGAGCATTTTGTGCGCCCTCATTATTGGAGGAATTAAAGTGTGTATTCCAATCGGGAGGAGGCTGAAATCCTTGTTTTCCAGAGGTGTAATCTTGATTACCTAAAGTATCATAAGCTTCGCGTTTTTCGGCGTCGGAGAGTACGGCGTAGGCTTCGTTAATTTCAGCGGTTTTCTCATGAGCATTTGGCTCAGAGCTCAAATCGGGGTGATATTTTCGGACCAGTTTACGATAGGCTTTTTTAATTTCCTCGGTAGTCGCTGTCTTAGGAACATCAAGCGTTTTGTAGTAATCTTTATATTGCATGTAAATAGCTCCTGAACAAAATGCTCTCTAGCCAGCGATTTTTATCAACAAATAATTGATGAAAGAGAGGTTAAATAAATACAGAGTGGCTTTGTGGGATATAACGGCGAGAGTATTGATGGTTCTTAGTCTACTGCGATTATGTCATAGGGTCAAGCAGGTATAAATCAGCATTTTACCTCGCACTTTGTTGTAAAAATGACCTTGAAAGAGGTTTTTTATTTTCACACAATGAATAAAAAAAGCTATTTCTAAATAGGTTGTTTTTTGCCAAAGGAAAAGTGAATAGCCAACGGATGGTCATGATCTTTCCCTTAAAAAGGGTTAATAGCCTATACGGTTCTCAGAACAGACTACTATTTAATAACGTGATAAATAGGAATGCCATCAATATTCTATTAGATTTATTGTTTAATTGTAAAAATTATCAACTAATCGATGATTAAACTAATTACTGTAGAATCCTTAATCACTGGGAGATATATTTTAATGAAGATAATCATAAAAAACATAAAATTCATCATATTGTTAACGGTGGTTGCGAACGGATCTTTCTAAGTTTTATCTCGGTGAGCTTATTGCTTGGGGCAAAATTTTCTCTTTCGAGCACTTTTCACCTCATTTGTCCCCAATTTTGGGTCACTATATATGGGATGCTAAGGATGTTTGCGGAATGCTATGGGCTATGAATCGCCAAAAAAGCTAAGCCCCACAATGCTTTTGAAACATTATGGGGCTTGCTGAAAAAGTGTGGTGGAGGCGGCGGGATTTGAACCCGCGTCCGGAAACTATCCATTCTTGGTACTACATGCTTAGCCAAATCTTTAGTTTGACTGATAATAATCCGATTGGCAGGACAATATCAGCGGTTCTAGTAAGTTTCGCGGGATAATTCCTAGACTGATTATCGCGCTAGTTCGTTTAAGTTGACCATTTTTAGCTCTGAACGAACGCAGGACTAATCATGGTTAGCAGACTAAGCTGCTAAAGCGTAGTTGTTATCGTTTGCAACTATACAATTTGCCGCGTTTTTACAAGACTCTCGACCATCTTGACATGCACCTCAAACTTCAACATCCCCGTCGAATCCAGAAACGCCCCCAAGCTTGGGTAAAACAGACTGACCATTATAAGGATATTTGATTCATTGCGCAAATTAGTACGTGATTATCGTTTGGTTAGTCTATTTTTTCCTGAAAAATCGAGCGTTCCGACATATTTATTGATAGGGAAACAATTTTTTAATCCTTCAGTAATGGCTTTTTTGGCAGAGCGACACGCTTCTATTGGTGCTAAACCTTCCGTTAGAAAAGCCGCAATATGGGATGCAAACAAGCATCCTAAACCGTGTGTATAAGTGGTATTAACCAATTCACCAGAGAGTAATTCAAAATTATGCCCATCAAAAAATAGATCCGCCGCCGTATTTGGAGACATCAATGAGCCAACACCTTTAATAATAATAGATTGACAACCGCCTTGTTCTAATATCTTTGTAGCCGCCGATTTTGCCTCATCTAGCGAGGTTAGCGGTTTCATTTGAGCGAGCTGAGTGGCTTCAAAAAGATTAGGCGTGATAATGGTGGCAAATTGAATTAGCGTATTACGAATGGTTTCTGCATGTTCAGGAAAAAGCGGCTTATCCCCTTTGCATACCATAACGGGGTCAATGATGATGGGCACTTCATCACTAACGTCTGCTAAGTATTTTGCGACCAAATGGATGATTTCAGGAGTGGGTAACATGCCTGTTTTGATCGTATTGGGCATTAATCCTAAAAAAGCTGTGTTTAATTGCTCTTGAATGACGTCAACAGGAATAGGAAAGACTTTATGCGCCCATCCATTGTCATAATCCATGGTAACAATGGAGGTTAGTGCGGTGATGCCATAGAAATGATGTTGGGTAAACGTACGAAGATCCGCTTGTATTCCCGCGCCACCTGATGTATCGGATCCTGCGATGGTTAGAATTTTTTTCATGATGTTTCCGCTTTTTTAATGTGTATTTTAAAGGAGTTATTCAATGCTGGTGCGCCGATATTATAATCTTTAACTAGTTGATAACTTGGCTTTTAGAGGATTCCCTCGATCTAAAAGAAAGAAATCTATGGATCATGTTAAAGGAGTGATTTTTTCTAGTAAAGTTTTTTGTATCGCTTTTTTTAATCAGGTTTTTTTATATCAGATGTGGTCACTTCGAGATGTTTTAAAAGAGCCGCTTTATCATAATAGGTTAGCGCTAATTCTGGTGCGGATTCACAGGTTAACAGGTAGAGGTGGTACCATGCGTCTGGGTGATCCTCGCGCGTGGCCCGCTCAAAATATTTCTGGGCTTCTTCTAAATTTTGTTCAGTATTGATTCCGTAAAAACACATGGAGGCATAGATATTTTGGAGGTCGCTATTGTCCTCCATTGCCGAGCGAAGCGATGAAAGCTGTGCTTCATCTGCAAATATTTTATAGAGCGTCTCTTTTGCGGGAGTAAAACCATAACGCACCGCCGAATAAAGATAGGTAAATGCCGATTCAAGGTTTTTATCAAGTCCTAAATAGCCATAAGCATAGGCAAGACCGAGCTGGTTTTTAGCATGATGATTTCCATAACTCGCGGCGCGTTTATAATATTGAACGGCTTTTTCGTAATTTTTAGGGACGAAATTATCATTGGCATACATATAACCAATGTTGAAGAGGAGGTCAGCATTATCATCACTTTTTTCTTGTTGGAAAATCTCTTTTTCTAACGTTTCAATGGCTTCTGTTGTTAAAATTTCTTCGCGTTTGGAGAGTTCAAAATAACGTAAAGCTAAAGCGTAATTACCTTCCGTATTATTCTTATCTTTCTCTATTAACCCTAGGTAATAAAATGCTTTTAAATAGCGTTTATTGGCGGCTTTTCGTAGGTAGTGCTTGGCTTTTTCTAAGTTTTGAGTGCCTTTTTTGCCTTCATAATAAATCACGCCAATACGGTAGAGATCGTGCTTATTTCCAAGCGTTGCGGATATATGGGTAATCATGGACTCTATGCTCATGATAAGGCCTATTTATAGTTATGAAATGCATTTAATCATAACACCTTTTTTCAAGTAGGTTAATGAAGCTATTGCGGAAATGAATATTGGGTTAAGAGAAGTTCGTAACGTTTGCCCTTATCATAGAAGAGGATTAACGCAGGCAAGTAGTAATGTTCGAGCGCTAGCCCAAATTCAACATAATCATCGCCTTCACCACTTTTGTAGACTTCAATAGAGGAAGGTTTTCGGTTAATCGTGATTTTTTTGGTTCCTATTTTGACAAAAGGGGATTTGATATAGACTTTTTTACCATTAGTGATCTGTATTTTTTGCGAAATAAGCCCTTTATTAATACTCATCTGCCATGCCAAAGAAAAGAGATCTTGTGATAAACCTTGCATGGTTGCCTGCTTGTTGAGTTGTTTTTGCCCATAATAAACGTGGTGGGTTTGATAATCAAAGCGTGCGTGGGCGTAGATTTTATTTTTACGATAATCCTGATAGCTATTGGGTTTTAAAAGTTCTTTTTCGATCTTTCCTTGGGTTACGAAGTTTATCGGGTTAAAGGGAATTTTAACCTGGGTGCGAATTTCGTACGCGCTATTTTCCTGTGAAAAAGTCATGGTGACAGGAAGATTATAAGGACCCTGATAGTTAAGGGTAATTTTACTGGGTAAGTGCTTTATTTGAGCAGTTGCCGAAGAAAATATGACGCCGAATAGGAGGAGTAAATATGTGATTATGCGCATGGATAAACCTTTATAAATTAAGTTTTCTGGGAGGAAATGTTTTATACTAAAAACCTTTGTAGATAGAATAGATGAGGGAAGATATCCTATGCCAATAAATTTATATCAGCGTCATTTTCTGAAATTGCTCGACTTTTCACAAGAGGAAATTCTCTTTCTCATTAATTTAGCAGAAGCATTAAAACGCGCCAAAAAAGAGAAACGAGAAAAGCCCCAGTTGGTGGGGAAAAATATTGTATTGGTTTTTGAAAAAACCTCTACGAGAACACGATGTTCGACGGAAGTTGCGGCTTATGATCAAGGCGCAAATATTACTTATATGGGTTCAGAGAGTTCACAAATTGGGCATAAAGAGTCCATGAAAGATACGGCGCGCGTGTTGGGACAAATTTATGACGCGATTTTGTACCGAGGCTTTAGCCAAAAAGTGGTTGAGGAAGAATTAGCTAAATATGCTAATGTCCCCGTATATAATGGGTTAACGGATGAATCACATCCCACTCAAATGCTGGCGGATGCCTTGACAATGAAAGAGCATAGTACAAAGCCTCTGCACGAAATTTCTTACGCCTATATGGGCGATGCGCGAAATAATATGGGACATTCACATATGGTATTAGCCGCAAAATTGGGCATGGATTTCCGCATTGGTGCGCCAAAAAAACTATGGCCAGAAATCGCGCTTATCGAAAAATGTCAGCAAATCGCTAAAGAGAGTGGAGCCAAATTAACCTTTACCGAAGATCCTTTAGTGGCTGTAAAAAATGTAGATTTTATTCATACAGATGTGTGGGTTTCCATGGGAGAATCTAAGGAGGTTTGGGATGAGCGCATTGAGCTTTTAAAGCCTTTTCAAGTCAATGACGCATTAATGCAGGCGACGGGAAAGAGTGAGACTAAATTTATGCATTGTCTTCCCGCTTTTCATAATCGTGAAACGGTATCAGGGGAATGGATCTACAAAACATTTGGTTTGGACGGTGTCGAAGTCACAGAATCGGTGTTTGAAGGTAGCCATGCACTACAATTTCAACAAGCTGAAAATCGCATGCATACCATTAAAGCCATTTTAGTCGCCACTTTAAGCGAAAACGCTTCAATCGATGGTTAACACTCTATGATTTACGCTTCTATAAGGAAAAAGAGCCGCTAATTATTAACGGCTCCTTTATTTATGTATCATTTTGATTGTTGAATAGAGTGACCTTTTAAAGGCGAATTAACGATGCATAAAATTTTATAAATTATCGAGGATGAAATTCCTAGGTTTAGATAGGGAATGAATCATCTCTTTGAACTTTTGCGCTTGAGGAGAAAGGAATTTACCGCGGCGGTGAATCAGCCCGTAAGTGCGTAACGGTAAATAATGTCTCATGGAAATGCTATAAATTTTATTACTGTCAAATTGGCATGCTTCCGTTAAGATGGAAACACCGATACCTTCCGCGACATAATTTTTTACGGCTTCACTGCTAGAGGCAATGATTTTAACAGGGCATTCAAGATGATGCTGTTGGAAAATAAATTGTATCGCCCGCCAAGTATAAGAATATTCAGGGGGTAAGATTAGTATATGTTGTGCAATATCTTCTAGAGTAATGTCACGGTCGGTAATTTTGCTTAAAGGGTGGTTAAGAGGCATAACGAGTACGGGAGAAAAACTATGAATAGGATGATAAATGAGTTCATCATGTTCTTCAAAGAGACTACCGATAGCAAAATCCGCTTTATCTTCTAATAGTAAATTGGGTATCTCCTTAACAATGGTAGGCTTTATATGAATCTGAACGGCGGGATATTGAGTGTAAAATTCTTTTAAAATACTCGGAAGCAAGTTAACTAAGGCCGCTTCACCACCAATAAGCGTCAAATTTCCATAAGTAAGCTCTTCGCATTTCAATTTAAACTGGTTAGGTAATAACGCTAAACTATTTATTAAGGGTTTGGCCAGTTCATAAAGTCTCTTTCCATCGGGAGTAATTTGTATTTTTGGCCCTTTGCGTTCAAATAAAATGGTGCGAAGATGGTTTTCCAGTGCTTGAATTTGAAGAGAGATCGCAGGTTGGCTCGTATTTAATTCTAATGCTGCATTAGAAAAGCTACCACTATCAACGATTTCGCAAAAACTTCGTAAGGACTTTGTGAATTGACCACTCTCTATAACTTGTCGATTCATAATATTATGTTCTCTATTTGGATTTTATTTATGCCAAAGGCTAGATAAGAAGCTTTATTTTAACAACTATAAGAAAATAGTATAGTTAAAATATAATCACCCATTTTAAAAATAGAAGTCTCTTTATTTTCAAACAAAATAATTAAGGCCATTGCATATAGGTCTCTGGAAATGAGGTATTTCAGTTGTTTATCGAAATCATTTTGAGTATGGATTAGTAGAGGAATCTCTTTTTTATACGGCTATGCAATATTTGTATTAAGCGCTTTCATCAGTACAATACATTTAAATCATTATGAGGTCATTTGATCTCTGCTGCCTTCATCAGCCTAGGAGAGAGGGTTTACGCTTGGTTATTATTAAGGTGTTTAACAATGACTTGAGGTCGGTCACACTCTAAATATAAATATATTGACTGGGGTTAATGTTTTTATTTATTTTCGAAAAATATAACAGGTTCCGCTACTTTTAATAACCACTAAAAGCATCAATATTAAAGTAATGTAATTCTTTGAATGCTAATGCAACCGATTGCTGGTTTGAGCAATCAGTTGCTAGATCGGGCAATTTATAGAGGATTATGGTATTGCTGATTTACATAACTCATTGAAAGTAGTCATCATTTATGTTGGCATGCATCTTGCTAAGTACTAAGGTGCGGAACAATTGTTTCTTGTTTTAAATAATGAATTATTTTTGTAGTTTAATGTAATAACTTTTATAGGAGTATTAATTATGCCAACCCCTTGTTATATATCAATTGATGGAAGAACCCAAGGAAATATTACTGCTGGTGCGTTTACCTCTGAATCAGTAGGTAACATCTTCGTAGAAGGACACGAAAATGAGATGCTCGTTCAAGAGTTTAATCATATAGTTACGGTTCCTACAGATCCACAATCAGGCCAACCAACAGGTCAGCGCGTTCATAAGCCATTCATCTTCACCGTAGCACTTAACAAAGCTGTTCCTCTTCTTTATAACGCATTAGCTTCTGGCGAAATGCTAACTAAAGTTGAATTGAGATGGTACCGCACTTCAATTGAAGGAAAACAAGAGCATTTCTTCTCAACCATTTTAGAAGATGCAACTATTGTGGATATCGATTGCAAAATGCCTCATTGCCAAGATCCAAACAACTCTGATTTCACGCAATTGATAGATGTTTCATTGTCATATCGTAAGATTGATTGGGAACACACTACAGCGGGAACTTCTGGTTCAGACGACTGGCGTGCGCCTATTGAATCATAATGCGTCAAAACATGTGATCAATTAAGTACTAGTCGACTCAGTGTAGTCGACTAGTGATGACTTAACATCACCTAAATAGACAGGGTGGTGTTAAGCGTTAATTGATGCCTGTGTTTAGTTATTTGATAGTCATTATGTATTATTGAATCAGCTGTTTTAATAAGTTGTTATTATTTTCACTTAGTGAAAGGTATACCTATGTTAGGCAGTCATCGAGATTTATATTTCACCTTTAAAGCCGATCAGCTTGCTGCTGATGAGCTAAAGGTTGTTGATTTTACGGTTGAAGAAGGTTTATCACATCCTTTTGCGATTCAACTAACGTTAGCAAGTCGCAACGCGCAACTAACGGAAGAAAGTGTGGTTGATCAAAATGGTGTACTAACGGTCTATCGTAATCAAGAAGCGGAGCGCTCTTTTCATGGCGTGGTGTTTTCATTTACAAAAGGAGATACAGGACGACATCATACTTTTTATAAGATGGTTTTAGTGCCAGAATTTTCTCGTCTCTCATTGCGTACAAACTCACGTATTTTCCAAGAAAAAACGGTTGTTGATATCGCAGAGATTCTACTTGCTGAAATGGGTATTACTAAGTACGCCTTGGCGATTAGAAATTCACATGAACCTCGAGAATTTTGTGTGCAGTATTGTGAAACAGACCTTGAATTTATTGAAAGGCTTTTTGCAGAAGAAGGAATTTTTTACTATTTTGAACATACGTCGAGTCAGCATACGGTCGTTTTTGCAGATGATAATACGGTCACCGAAGACCTACCTAAATCGTGTTTTTATAATAATACCGAGGGTGGATTAGCGGAGATGACGTGTATTCGACGTTTAGTGAAGCGTACGCAAATGGCTCCTACTGAAGCCGTATTAAACGATTACTCATTCAAACAACCCCATTTTAGTTTTTTAACTCAATCAGCGAGCGATACGGCAGATTACCAACGCTCCTATGAGTATTATGAATATCCTGGTCGCTATAAAGATGAAGGTGTCGGTAAAGGTTTTAGTCAGACACGTATTAACTATCTCAGACGCGACGCTCAAACGATTGAAGGAGATGGAGATATCTCTGAGATCACTTCGGGATATGTGATGCAGGTAGATAATCATCCCTCAATTAAATTGTCGGAAAAATGGTTGGTTACCCATGTTAAACATATAGGTACACAGCCTCAATCTTTGGATAATGAGGGTTCCGAAGGCTCAACGACTTACAAAAATAACTTCTATGCCCTGCCATATACGCATCAATGGAAGCCACAACCCGAGATAAAACCTCGTATTTATGGTCCACAAATTGCTACTGTTGTCGGCCCTAGCAATGAAGAGATCTATACGGATGAATTTGGTCGGGTTAAAGTTCAGTTCCCATGGGATCGTTATGGTGAAAGCGATGAGAATAGTTCTTGTTGGATCCGCGTGTCACAAGTTGGTGCGGGTGCAGGTTATGGGAACATCGTTCTTCCTCGTATTGGGCATGAAGTTATCGTTAGCTTTTTAGAAGGGGATCCTGATCAACCAGTCGTTACTGGGGCAACATTCCATGCGACAAACCGAGCATCAATTAGTCTGCCTAGAGACAAGACTATGCTAGCGTTCCGAGGTAAAACGCATGATGGAAAAGGTACGGGCATAGGATATAACGAGATTACCTTTGAAAATGATGACGGACGACAAATGATGCATTTTTATGCTCAAAAAGATATGGATACTAAGGTACTTAATAACCAAACTATTCATGTCGAAGCCAACCGTTCTCGGATTGTAGATATTGACGATAGTACGCTAGTGAAAGGCGAGCAAGATATTAAGATTATCGGCGCACAGCGTACGACATACAAAAATACTTACGATCTAAAAGTTACAGGCGTCAATACTCAAACGTTCTATTCGCGGCAGTCAATTTCTGTTTTGGATAACCAAGATATTACTATTTCGAACAATCGCGTTATAAACGTTGGTAATTCTATAGATGTCACCGCAGGAGTGTCTATTCGATTAAATGTAGGGGCAAGTACTATTTTGATGCTTGCAGATGGAACCATTTCTGTTTCAGGAATAAATATTACTGTCTCTGGGGTCAATGTTACTTCTGTGGGAGCGGCAACGAATACCGTTATGGGAGCACTGCTTTCGTTGAATCCTTAGGGGATATATAAGAAAAAGAGAGAGAGAAATGAGTAGCGATTTTAAGTTTAATAATAATCCTGTTACACGCCGTCTTTTGTTGATAACACAAGACTGGGTGGAATTCTCCACCAAGCCAGAATATAAGGCTATTTATTGGCATGTTAAGGAAGAGAAGGACCTTGAGCTACTCACGACTTTTTTTCAAATGCAAGAAAAAAAAAGTGCTAGTGTTTTTACATTAGGTGCACATAGTTTTGTAGATAATGACCAATATTTTAAATATCTTTTACAAGTTGTTACGGGGTTTTATGAAGGGCGTCGTGAAGACTCTCTTGATTCGGGCATAAATGCCACATGGGAGGTTCCCCCTCAAGAAGATCGTGAACCGATGATCCTCTATTTTTTTCGAGTATTAGAGAGTCTTAATCATCATCATCCTTATTTTTTTGCTTTTTTTACCTTTGTTTTAAAAGGCGGTCCTTCAGATGCAGAAGAGGATTTTAAATATTGGTTGAATGATGTTCTTGAATACCTTTCAGGAGATGAAGGTTGGGCAGGTGAGAATATTCGTTTTGTGTTTTATGACAACAAGTTGGCACCGTGGTTAGTGCCTGGCGGATTAGTCCTTAACGATGAAATGTCACCAGCACTTCTTTATCTTGATAGAAATTTTAAATCCAATAATATCATGCGCGAGATGGCAACGGAGTCTACGGATCGCGGCGTTTATGGTGAATATCGGCGTACCTATGTCGAGTTGAATGATGTTATCAAAGATCAGTCTCCAAGTTTATTGGAGAAGCACAGCAGCAAAGCTTTAGGAATTTGTCGTAGTCAGCGGTGGCTAGATCAAATTGTCGTGGTTCAGTTAATTGCGGGAGCCGCTTATTTAAGCTGGAAAGATCATGACAAAGCATTGGAAGCTTATGTTGATGGCGAACAAGCGGCAAGAGAGGCCATCGAAGAAGATCACCCTGTAGGCCATAAACTTTTAACGAATATACTTTTTGCTAAAGCAACCGTATATTTTACGCAGAAAGATTATGGTAATGCTGCAAAAATATATGCAGAAGCTGGTGAATCCAGCACACAAGGAGAGGATTGGCTCTTAGCGGTTGAAGGACATCGTATGGCGGCTTTTTGCTGGGAAAAAGGAGAAAAAAACGAATACGCAGTGGCTTCTGGATTACAAGCGCTAGACATTGGCGAGAATCTTGAAGATGGTCTGCGTAAAAGCAGCACGTTGCCATTTGCAGCGAAGCAATTAATGGCATTATTGCCATCTCGACATGCAGAATATGACGGCACTATAGAACGATTACAAGGCTTTTATGGTGAAGATTGGCAAGACGTGATTAATCATGTTACAAAAATTTAAAAGAGTGAATGAATTATGGCCCTTCCTATTGTTACTCATCTTGATCCTGTCATCGGTACGGATGTTCACTTAGTTTATATTCCTCCGATACCAGTCCCTATTCCTGTTCCTCATAGTCATTCAGGATCCGTTATGGATCTTGCGGAGATGGCGCTATCGCTTCTCGGTGTAGTCGGTGGTTTGGCGGGTACTCTTACAGGAGTCGTCGGGGTGGTTGGTAGTGTTGCCGCGGGCGGTTTAGGTTTAGCAGCGAGTGGTGCAACCAGTTTGCTAACTAGTGCGGTGACGGGAACCACCTATCTTGGCGATGTTGGAAGATTTGTTTCCAGTCAGGCTAGTACTTCGATTGGGGCGCTCGCGTCTTCTGGGGGATTGATCCAAGAAGCCATTCAATCTGGGGGAATGCCGCTTGCAGATATTGCCTCAGAAACCCTAAATATCCTAGGTGAATTTGCTTTCAAGACCGCTAAAAATCTTATAACGCAAGGCATTCCTTTAGCGCTGGACACGGCGGCAAAAGTTATGGATGCTGGGATAGTTGCGGCGAGTGCGGTTGGCGTAGGGCTTAATGCTGCCAGTGCTGGAGTCAACTTTGTGGTAGCGGCTAATTCATTAGTCACCGCTATGGGACAGATTCGCGCCACCACAGGAACGAACTCTCAGCATACAGAAGGACTTCATACGCCAAATGGCGTTGCTTTCGGAGCTCATGATTCTCAGCCCAGTAATGATACTCAATCCATGTTAGGTAGTGCTACGGTTAGTGCTAATGGAGATCCTTTAAGCTTTTTAGGGCTCTCTGCACTCTCTTGTTGGTTTTCAGGATCCGCTAATCCTGCTAACGTTGCCATTCATACGATCCGCTATTATATTTCCCAGCCCAGTGCTACGTTGTTGCCTATGCCAAAACAGATGCCCGTTCTGGTTGGTGGTGGGGCGGCTATGGCTATTGCCAGTGCGCCTATTGCGCCAGTGGTCGCTTTTCCTTTGGCAGGGGCTTCCATTATTACCAAGTTAACTTCAATGACGGCAAAATTACTTGCTCAATCCCTAGAATTTGCGATTGATTGTGGTGATCCCGTAGACGTTATTTCTGGACATGTTTTCATGGAGCAGATCGACTTTCAAATTTCGGGTCGTTTTCCTTTTATGTGGCAGCGCTATTATGATGGTAGTAATGATTATAAAGGCGTTTACGGTCGTCGTTGGGAGTCAACGGCAGATATACGACTCTCTTTTAAGAAACATTACAGTGCTTTTATTCCTGAAGTAACTTTCCCTGATCTAGTGTTGGTATTTAATGATCTACCCGCAGAAGATGGTTGGGAGCATCGGCTATATGAAGGCACTAAAGGATATGCATTATATTGTGAAGAAGGGCAATGTATCATCCTTAGCCCTTCTTTGAAACGTTTTCACTTCCCGCGTCCAAGCATGGCGGATTTAGGTGAACTAACGCAAGGGGAAAGTTACACCGTTCCTATGGTTGAAATCGGTGATTTGCATCAAAATCGCTGGGAATTGGTTCGTAATGAGAGCGGTGTATTGCAACGTATTGTCGAATATAGTGGTAAGGATAAAACAGGGCGTCATATTGAATGTCACTCTCTCTATCTCTCTCATAATGGATCACCATTAATCGAACGTATGGTTTTACACGCTGAAAATCATGGAAATTTCGAGCATTTATTGGCTGAGTATAGTTATGACGAAGGGAATTTAGAGATGACGTGTGATGAAAATGGCGCGCCATATCATTATGCTTATAAAGAAAATTCACTTATGATTAGTCATACGAATCGTGAAGGGTTCTCTTTCTATTATGATTATGAGTTATTTGAAGATGGCATGGAACGTGTCATTAGTACTTATGGGGATCAAGGTTTATTGCATTATGAGATTCGTTATGATCTAGAGAAGCAACAAACGGAATACATTGATTCACTGGGAAATACCAGCTTGCTTCAATACAATGAGGTCAATTATCCTCTTCTTTTGATTGATACTAATGGCGGATATACGAGCTATAAATATGATCATCTTGGTCGTAAAATTGCTGAGGTGGATCCTGAAGGCTATCGCCATTATTGGACCTATAACGATAAAGGTCTGGTGACTGAAGAAAAATATCCCCACCAAGCCTCGCTTCAAAGAACCTACGATGAAAATGGTTTTTTAATCGCGATTAAAGATATGGAAGGCGGAGTGTGGAAGCGAGAGGTTAATGACAAAGGATTAGTCTCTAAAATGATTTTGCCAGATGCTTCTTGGACGAAATATGACTATGATAAAACAGGACGGCTCATTCACTCAGAGAATGTGGAAGGTCATGAGGTTTACTTAGAATATGACGCTTTAGGATTTGTTTACACTATACAAAAAGGAACACAAGCGCCAAGTCGTTATCAACATGATGTTTTAGGACGTTTAACTAAGCATCAAAGACCAAATGGAGATGAGACAAGTTACACGTATGATGCTAAAGGACAGCTCATTAGTTGTCGCTATCCCAATAAAAAAGAACACCATTATAGTTATGATGGAGAGGGCAATCTTACACAGTATATAGATGGAGGTCAGCACCAATATAGTTTTGAATATTTGAAGGGATTAGATCTCTTGCTGGGGGTTCGTTATCCCAATAAAACTGGGCTCTCCTTCACTTATGATACAGAATGTGAATTGATTAAAGTGACGAACCAAGAAGGCAAAGAGTGGCATATGGAGCGCGATGCCCTTGGTCGAATTATTGAAGAGAGCGATTATTGGGGTGCAAAAACCTGCTATCAATACAATAAATCAGGACACTTAATCACCAGCCAAGATCCCTTAGGGAATCAACTGGCGATAAAATGCAATGCCTTAGGTCAGATCATTGAAAAGATCAGCAATGATGATGCTAAGACGAAAGAGAGTTTTCAGTATAATCGCTTGGGGCGTTTAGTTACGGCTAATTATCAAGATAATACGGTCGTTCGTGAATACAATAAGCTTGGTGAGATTGTTGAAGAGATACAAAATCAGACACATTTACAAGCAATATTGCAGTATAAATATAATCAGTCGCAACAATTAACGAGCCGCACAACGATGGTGAAGATTCATGGAACGAAACATGAGCAAGTTGTTGATTATGGTTATAACGATTTAGGGCAATTAATTAGTCAACAAATTGATAAAGAGACCCCAATTCTTTTCCATTATGATGATAATGACCAGTTGGTTCGCCAAGAATTAGATGAACAATTGGTGTTGCAGCATCAATATAATACCGATGGTACGCTTAAATCTCAGCAGTTAAGCAAGGGGAAAGAAAAAACGTTGGATCATATTGTTTATCATTATGATCATGCGGGAAATCTCACTAGGCGCGAAGATAATCTCCTAGGCGTTGATCAATATTCCTATGATCCTTTAGGGCAAATCATTGATCATATTGATCCCCTCCATAAGATAGAGCAATATGTGTATAGTCATGCGGGTAATCGCTATCACGAAGTAACCTCAAAAGGAAATGAACAAGAGAGTGAGCGTTCAATGCTTTTTGATGAAAATAACATTCAGTATGTCTTGGATGATAAAGGGCAATTGACGAAGAAGCGCCATCTTGAAGAAGAGAGTCTTTATGATTGGGATAGTCGTGGAACTTTAGCTAAGGCTCAAGGCGCTCAAGGCGTGGCAACGTATCATTATGATGGTTTAAGACGACGCGTTAGAAAAGAGCTTTATCAACGCAAAGGCGACCCTTCGAAAACTGTTTACTTTGTGTGGGATAAAGAGTCGATTGTGATGGATTTAACGCTTAATCATGATGAGCTTTTGTCTAAAGTTATTGATATTCGAACCTTTACTTATGCACATTCAAGTTTTGTCCCGCTCGCCTTGCAACAGACGCGAGCACGGATTGATAATGGTGATGATGAATTTGATGGCGAAAATTTTGTTGATTTAAGCGCAATTTCTCCATTTAAAGAAGGTTTCTTCTTCTATCAGGTTGATATTAATGGTACACCAACGCGTTTACGTAATTTAAGTGGTGAACTGGTATGGTTGTCTTCATGTAGTGTTTTTGGCCAGGCTATGGTGGCTAATGGCGATTGGATTGAGCAGCCGTTAAGATTGCAAGGTCAATATTTTGACAACGAAACCGGTCTGCATTACAACCGTCATCGCTATTATGATGCAGAGACGGGAATATTTATTAGTCAAGATCCCATTGGATTGGAAGGAGGGATAAATTCCTACCAATTTGCCCCCAATATTTTACAGTGGGCGGATCCTCTGGGATTAACAAAATGTCCTGCAGGCTCCAAAGGAGATTTCAAAATTGGGCATGATTATTCTAACCGTTATGCGAGTCCCGAATATGATCATACGCGAGTGGCTTCAACGAGACCAGGCGGAGCCAGTTCTAGAAAAACGGCGGTAACCTCTCTCGCTAAAAATAGAAGGGTTAACCGTAATGAGGCTAATAAAAATGCGGATATAGTGAATCCTGATATTTGGATGCCCACACTAAATAACCAAAGAAATATTTGGTACGGTATGAATGCGTATAATGAGACAACAAATTCAGGTATCTCACAATTGGTGGTCGCGGATGCGGGTTTGGAAACGTTTTAAATAGCTTTAGAATTAGTGGCAGTAAAGAAACAATATGGATGATTGATGGAAGGTTTAGCTTATGAGTATTTTGTGGATTAGTATATTTTTCAATCAGTAGAGCGACCGCTTTCTTGTTTTAATAGGGGTGGTTTTACCAAAATAGATCAGATAATTACCTGATTAACAATATATATAATAAAAATCATAAGTGGTCTAACAGGAATGTTTGGCCACTTTTTTATGCGTAACGTGCATTCTCGCTATTTAGATCATCTAATGCGATCGGTTGGGGGCGATTGTGCGCGTGTCGAGTTTTTGTAGCTCATTGGCATAACGATGTAGGAAAGATTGTATCCATGAAGGAAGGATGTCGAATTCTAGGCTATCAAGCCAATTCTTTGCGGCAAGACCCAAAGCGGTTTCGCCTTCAATCATAAGTTTTCTTTTAAAGAATAAGGTGTCGGGGTCTTCATAGCGGACAATCATGTAGACAAGATCCGTATGATTTGCGCTTAATATCACATCAGGTTTTTGCTGGACGGGAAGAACCACAATTTCTTGGTTAATTACACTAATATTTAAACGATAATTGAGATCTTTAATGTAAATTTGCATGATTTTATGGGTTAAAAAATCAAGTTCATCATCTTGTCGTTGCGCTAAAAAAGTCTGATTGAAGAGCGGTGTTAAGATCTTTTTTTCAATAAAAAATGGGGTGACTTTTAAGGGTAGGGCTAATAATTTAGGCGCGTATTGGGCTGATTTTTGCATTAAAAATAATTTACTAATCATAAAAAAGAATCCATTTGATTTAAATCAATATCCCACAACTCTAACCGATTTATCGTAAACGGCTCTTGATAGGCATCAAAAGGAGATAATATATCATGGAATTGCTTTGTCCTGCTGGAAATATGCCAGCACTTAAAACGGCAATTGAGCACGGTGCGGATGCAGTCTATGTAGGATTACGGGACGGAAGTAATGCGCGCCATTTTCCTGGGCTAAATTTTTCGCCAAAACGGCTAGGTGAAGCCGCTCGATATACTAAATCTAATCATAAAAAATTGCATGTGGCGATTAACACCTTTAGCAATCCGAAGGAGCCACATATTTGGACGAATGCTATTGATACTGCGGTTGGTGAAGGGGCGGATGTTTTGATCTTATCGGATATTGCTAATCTTTCCTATGCCAAAGAACATTACCCTGAAATGGAAATCCACCTTTCGGTACAAGCCTCTGTGACCAATGCAGAAGCAATTAACTTTTATGCACGAGAATTTAAGATTGCGCGGGTCGTTTTGCCACGTGTTTTGCCTATTCATTTAGTGAAACAATTGGCGCAAACCTCTGCGGTTCCTTTGGAGGTTTTCGCTTTCGGAGGGTTATGTATTATGGCGGAAGGGCGCTGCTATTTATCTTCCTATGTAACGGGAAAATCGCCAAATACTCATGGAGCGTGTTCTCCTGCCGAATATGTTGAGTGGGTGGAAACCCATGATGGCATTGAGACACGCTTAAATAAGGTTTTAGTGGATCGTTATAAGCATAACGATAAAGCGGGTTATCCGACATTATGCAAAGGTTGTTATAGCGTCGATGACGCGTTAGTCTATGCGTTTGAAGAGCCGACGAGCCTAAATACCTTATCGCTAATTCCTGATTTTTTTAAGATGGGTATTGCTTCGGTTAAAATTGAAGGTCGCCAACGAAGTCCCGCTTATGTCGCCAAAGTCACCAAAACATGGCGAGCCGCGATGGATAGTTATCGCCAAGCTCCCGAAGCTTTTGTTATCAAGCCTGAGTGGGAACACGCATTGAGCGAGATATCAGAAGGAAAACAGACCACGTTAGGTGCCTACGAAAGACATTGGCAATAAGCTTTTAGCGTTAATAAAAAGTGAGAACGATATGCAATTATCATTGGGGCCCATTTTATATTGTTGGCCCAAAGAAAAAATAGAACAGTTCTATGAAAAGGCGGCGCAATCTTCTGTGGATATAATCTATCTCGGGGAGGCGGTATGCCACAAACGCAAAGAACTTTTGCTCGGTGATTGGTTGGAGATGGGTAGGGAATTAAGAAAAGCGGGAAAGGAGGTGATATTAACAACCTTAGCGCTTATTGATTCTAATGCGAAAATGTTAGAAGTTAAAAAAGCCGTGGATAATGGTGAATTTACGATAGAGGCTAATGATTTTGCGGCGGTGAATCTTTGTTATTCTGCCAAACTCCCCTTTGTCGCAGGGCATGCGCTTAACGTTTATAACGCTGATACGCTAAAGATTCTATTAAAAAATGGCATGATTCGTTGGAATATGCCAATTGAGTTGTCATTTGAATGGTTGCAAACAATGATTCAGCAGGCAAAAATTTTAGGAATAATCCAGCACTTTTCGGTGGAAGTCTTTGTTTATGGTTATTTGCCACTGGCGTATTCAGCGCGTTGTTTTAGTGCACGTTTGATGAATCGATCTAAATCTGATTGCGAAACCTGTTGTATCAATGATCCTATGGGCAAAAAAGTGATCACTCAGGAGAAGGAAGCCCTATTACGCATCAATGGTATTCAAACACAAAGTGCACGTTGCTACGATTTAATTGCGGAATTGGCCACAATGGTAGGATTGGTGGATTGTGTGCGCATCTCTCCTTTAGGAATGGAAACCTTAACTGTGCTTGAGCGTTATCAAGCAAAATTGCAGGATTCAGCATGGATATGCGAAGCGGAAGCCGAATCATGTCAGGGATATTGGCATGGAAAAGAGGGTATGCGCATGATTCCTTCAATTAATCGTTAATTTTTTAGTGAATTACGGTCTATTTCATAAAAACAATTATTGTAAATCATAAAGTTGACGCATAGCGAAGCGCATTGCGCGATAATTACGCTTTAAAAGGAGTTGCAAAAGGAAAAGG
>JARJEC010073928.1:0-22282 GCA_030264575.1 Tachinus sp. AB-2021 | reverse complement strand
TTTTTTTTATTTTTTTTTTTTATTTTTTTTTATATATATATATATATATATATATATATATATATATATATATATATATATATAGTTATATTTTATTCAATTCAATATTTTTTTCTAGTTTCTAATTTATTTATATTTTTTATGTCGTTTTTTGGACATTTTGTTAATATTTTTTTCTTTTATTTTCTATTAATTTTTTTTATATTTTATATTTGTTCAAACTTTTTTGTTTTGCAATTTATTTTTAATTTAATTTTTGATTATTTGTTCGCTTGTAAGCAATTTTTGTGTATTTCTTGTTTATTTTTTGTTTATTACAACACGTGTATAAGGTTCAACATTATTTTTAATTTCAACTTTCCAATGGAGTTTCAACGAGAATCAGGCTCAACAATCAAATATTAAAAAGAATGATCTCAAAAAAACAGTACCGATTTTAAAGAAAATAAAAGGTAATGTTATTTGCTAATAGATTGTGTGAAAATAATGAGTCTTGAGTAGCAGCTATTTGAGCACAGTTTTCAAGTCTATACATTAAATTCAATAAAATACATTTTTTCTTTAATTTCAAGCAAGTCCAGTTGTGGTTAAGGCACGTAGCAAAAGGATGCGTTAGCTATGTTTAGGCTGGCACAATCCTTGTAAAAATAAACATTTCTATTAAAAAAATCATTTATTTAGTAAACGAAATGAAACTGTAAAACTTTACATTATCCAGGATGTTGGCCGCCATACCTATTATATTCAAATTAAATATGTAAAAATGTTTTTTTCAATTTTCCATTTATTTCGTCCATTTCTTGTTTAATTTGTTTTTCTTTACTTATTACTTATTTAAAATTTATCTTGTTGTTGTTTTTTAAATTATTATTTTTTGTTTAATTTGTCCATTTTTATTAAGTGATTGCTTTTGTTTATTTTTATTATTACTATATGCTTTTCTAATAATATATTATTTATTTTTTTGCTTTTTGGCCTTAAAATTACATATATAAACACATACACTTAAATATAATATATAAAAATAAAATAAAATAATTGTTTTACAACACATTGCGGTATATAATGTTTTGAATTTATTGTCAATTCGATTCTTTTCTTCTGTTTATATGTTTTTAGATATTAAATGTAGTAACACGCTAGGGGTCGTGAATTCAAATCCTGGCCTCAACAAAAAATGCTCTATAGTCTATCGAGGTGGTTTGGAAGTTATCTTATAAGCTATTAGTCTCATCAAAATCCTGCTATCACAAACCATAAGTATATTAGGAGCGATAATGTAAAATTATAAATAATAAATAAATATATATTAATGAAGAAGGCTTATCCTGGTATTAAAATATGTGAAATTCCCTCGCCTTGTCATTGTTTAATAGCTCCCTTCTAGTATAAACAAATTAGTTTTATTAGTTTATTCGCGGTCATTTGTTTCCGATGTTAGCCGCGTGTGTTATGAGATTGAGAACTGCTGCTTTAGAAGAGTGATGTGCAAATAGGAGGTCTCAAACCCCAAGGGTCCAAGAATATTTTTCAGGGTCGCCAAATTAAAAAAAACGCTAATAAAATTATTGTGAAATTTTTGCTAATTATGGTGATTTTTTTTTAAATTTATGAAACGTTCTTGTAATTATTTCAAATTATGTGGAATTTTGAGAAAGAAGAAATTTTTTTTCTAAGTATCAGATGTATTTCTTTCTATGAGTCGCGACAAAATTTTATACAAAATCGGGGGCTCTGGAATGAGAAAAAAAAACTGATCTAGCGTGCAAAAACTTTATATTTCCTATAATTTAAAATATTGTCTGCTTCATAAATAAAAGAAATATAAAGTAAGCACACCACAAATTTTAAACACATATTTTATAGTTTTATAAGTTTAAACTAAACTGCCATAGTTTACTACAGACTAAAGTATTTTAGTTTTTTTTAAATAAAAGAATACGTCGATTATATAATTTATCTAGAAATAATATTAATAATTAAAAAATATTTCAAGTTTCCATAAGCAAGGTTAATCAAATTGAGTATGAATTTTATTATTAAACAAATAAAAAATTGTATTAACAAAATACACATTAGTATGTTTGAGACAACATTCAAATGAGTTCTATAAATAAAAAAAAATAAAAATCGTATTTTATAGTAATAATTAATTTGATCATTTATATTTATTGTAATGATTATAAAAACGTTGACTCAAAGTCAAATATAATGTTTTAAACAAAACACAATACGTGCATTTGGAAGGAATATATTTTTGTGTTATTAATAGCCAAAATTATTAATTCTAAGTCAATTTTATTTCAATCTTCAGCACTGAAATGTATAGAAATAATAAAAACTGAAACGGTTTGAAAATTTACATTGTCCCTCTGGTGCCGCCGCAAAACTTACTGCTGCGTGTAACCTGAACGCTCAATCGACCTTTCCTGCAAGCCTCACCGGTAGCCAAGTCTGAACTTGCTCGTGTGAAAGGTTCCACATACGCCAGAAATAGTGCGAGATGAGCCTTATACTATTCAAAAGTCGCACTTCACCTACTTGTATTATAAATAACTATGTTTTACTGTGTAATGTATAAAATCAAAATGTATTACTTCAAATACTGCATTTGTTTAAATCCTTTGGGTGTAAAGTTGATATTTTATAAGGAATAATTCTTTCTATTTATGGCCAGAAACAAAGTTAAGTACATATGGAAAGAATAAACATTATCATATTGAGAGAAAAGTTAACTATAAAAAGTAAAGTAAAGAAACGTTATTATTACTTCCTGCGAAATCTCATGAATAATAATTATTGCGGCTTTAGCCATCAAATAATATTTGTTTGATGAAATTTCTTTCTGTCTGTACAGAAAGCGATTATATAATAGAAATACCGAAAACAGTTTAATTCTTTCTTTGGCAACTTATTTCGATTGCAGTGTTTGTTCTATATAAATTTTGAAAAAAACTATTGATAAAATGTAGGGACGGACGTTATTATGATCGCATTATATCAAAAGCAGTTTTTTACATTTATGCAAAAATTGTTTTTATAATAAATAATTAATTATATTATTAAGCCAATCAAAATTATATGTGATTTAATCACTTACACGTAAAATAAATAAAGTTCAAAAAACTAACAAACTAAATAAGCAAAACTGAAAAATAATAAAAATGAATAAAAAAAATCTAAGTAAATAAAAAATAAAAGAAGGAATAACAAATTCAACAAAAATTGAAGAAATTGATAATAAATTAGTAAAATAAACAAACATACTTTTTTATTACACAAAAATTATCAAATAAAAAAATAATAAACAAACATTAATTATACAAAAAATCCAAATAAATAAAACAAACAAAAATCAAATAAATAATGGAAAATAAATACAATATATTCAAAATATAAATAACTGAAAAATAAAAAAGAATAATAAATTAAATAAAAAATAAACAAAATAACAAGAAATAAACAAAAAAATGACAACACTTGAACAATATAACATAATAAAACCAAAAATACACAAACTAAACAAAGATTAAATAAAAACAAAGCAAATAAATTAATAATAATAAAAAAGATAAAATAATTGACAAAATAGATAAATAAACAACTATAAAACAAAATATAAACAATTGATAACAATTTAAAAAAAGCATAATAGTATAATCAATCGCAATCACACAATCACAATCACAAATAAACAACAAATACATACAAAATTACAAATTTTAAATGAACAATGTACTAAAAATTTAAATTAAAATTACCATCACGTGCGTTTCTTTAAAAAATATAAAATAAACATTTAGAATAAACTATATAAACAACATAAACATAAACAACAGAAATTAAAATTTCTTATCTGATTTTTTCTATATACCCAATATTCTTTGGTCCCTTTAACTCGCGCTCCTATTCTTTGCAATTTAATTTTACATTCATGTGTCATACCACCTTTTGAGTATGTTTTGTTAGCGGTATTAGGAATGACTACTTCATTTTCATTAATCTCCTACAAGTATGTAAACTTGGAGTAGAGTGTTGGAAAAGAACAAAACAATATAGCAAAACAATTATACAAAATAAATAACAAATATCAAATAACTCGTATAGACGCAAAGTGGACATTTCAAGATTTGTATAAAATTATAGTTGAAATTAGCACTGGCTTAGGAGTAAATCCAGTTAACTAATTTTCGTCATATGATTAAAAAACCAGCATTCGTTATATCACTCAAATTAAATAAAAATGCAATGCATCTGCATATAGTTTGAAAATATGTATTAATAACAACTGTAAAATTTCTATATATAATGTACCAAATTTGAACAACACAAAAAAAATAAAAATTTTATTCCACAACACCGACTAAATTTGGTAGGAAATGGTCCACTTTGTATGAGAATAAAAAAATATATACATTGACCAAATGAATTAATATCTATTTTAATAAAAAGCAATTTATCAGAAACTTAAATAAAGTTTTAATGTCTTTGCATTTTTATTTGCGTTTGACAATGTTCATGTTCTTTAAATGTATTGTAATATGTTTGGACCTAAACAATAAATTATTATTATTATTATTATTATTTATGGTATTAAGTAAATTCTTTTATTTTATAGGTAAATACATTTTCTCAATGAATTGAGTAAAATATTTTATTTGTCGTGGAAAAAAGAACACTTTTTGAGATTATATCCAGAAATGCATATTATAAGATAAAAAGTAAAAATTGAGAATTTGTCTGAAGCTGGATGCAAAATTAACATTAGATTGCTCAACGAAGACAAATGCATATAATGCGCTTCAATATTTAGTCGGCTGTTGCATCGTATTCGATTCGCTTGAGAAACTTGTATCACTTCTTGTTCCAACTTCCGATACACGTTCAAATTTGTCTTCAATATCGCTACAAATCTTTGCCGATGGCAATTTCATACAATGCAATACAATCAAGACATGCTATATTCGTTATTTAAATTAAAACGATATAATGTTTCAATAATATAAAGTTTAAAATGAGATATTTCTATTGAATACAAATTTTGTTCGCAAGTCGTTTCCATAATCCTCCCCTTAATATTCTCAACTTTTTACTTCCCTCACTCCTCATCCGTCGTACACTTTTCCAATTAAATTTGACCGAAATGGTTTTTCAGTTGGCATTTCATTCTAATTTTATATAATTTATCTTAAATTAGTTTATTTTTTAAAAATTGTTCATACAAAAAGGCTATATTTAAACCTGGATCATTCAAGTATAATAAATGTTCAAAAGTAGTGGAACTAGTAAATATTAGCAGATATATTGGAAACTCAACTAATCATATTAATTTAATAGTGACCGTGGACTTAATTAAAGCAATAGGAGGGTTTCATATGCGTGCAGTTTGATCAATATCGCTGCTCAACAAATTCTGAGTTTTATATGCATTAAATTCACCGGCCGATTTATATTCTATTGGTCCAATTGCTGCTTGTGGATGACAGCCATTGGTGCGTGAATTGATAGTTTGATAGTATGTAGCAGAGTATGCATGTCTATGATTAAAAATTAGTATATTTTAATGAAGTTGCGATGGTAGTACCACTACCTTTTTTAAGGTCATTTTTAACAACTTGTTAGAAACATTTTTAAGTAATTTAGTCAATTTTCTGTTTGTATTTAAAGGGTTAATAAAATTATTGGTTGTTCATTTTTTCTTTTGGAACGCACCTCTACGAATTCAGAGCGAGCATCTGTTTTTCAGCTTCTCTCAATCTATTAAGGTCTTATTTTATTGGAAAAGTTTTAACGATAAAGTAATTCAATTATGAAGAGATTGAAAAGATTTCTCAATTTTTTAAGCACTAATCAATACAATTATAAATATTTGAACTTAATTAAAATTGTCCTGGAATTCCATAAAATTAAATTTTTAGTACCTTTTTATACTACGCGGCTGATAAAAAACAAAATTAACCCATTCACTTTTTTTTAAACTAAATACGAATTGTTGCGGCTTAATAATGCTCACACTCGATTCTGTTTTGCATACTTTTATCCCTCTGTGCCAAACAACTGAATTTTATTCGGCTTCCACAATCTACAAATATGAGTAAGTTTGCCTAAAAATTAAAATAATTTCAATGAAATAGTTTGTTTCAATTAGTAAATATAAACCAAATATGTTGTATTCTAGCTCAGTTTATTTAGTTGAGTATTCCAATTTGCATCAAACATCAAACATTTTTATAATACATTTTTTTTCTTTCTGATAAAGTTTTACTTCAAGGGGAAACTATCGCACATGTTAACAGTCAAAGTCAAAATATGACCCTTTCAAAATAATAATTCTCCCCTTTCAGGGTTTTCAAATGTTTTGCCTATTTCATGTTAATTTGAGAAACAAATATTTTTGACAGTATATTTATAGAAATGAAAAAAAAAGTGCACGCCAGAATTACTGACTTGAAGAACAAACAAAAAAATAATAGTAATTTTTGAACCAGCTTTTCTGCACAATTTCTCCTATTTGTCAAAAGACATTTCAGTATGTTTCTCGACATTTTGAAAACAGATTTTAATATTTTGTCAAATACATTTCACTATATTACATATCTAGCAATATTATACAAAATATACATATTTAAAGGTTTCTTAGCATTTATCATTTTACAATATTAGTAACTGTGATTATTTTGCAATATTTTTTTAATTTTTCTAAATTCTCCAATATTTTAAGACATTTTATAACGTCAACATTAAATCATTTCTTCGTGCTTTTTTAACATATTTTTACATTTTTCTACAAATCTTTTGCTGGATAATGTCAGATTTTGAGGCATTTCATTTCTAAGTATTTCTCTATGTTTTACAACATTTTCTACATTTAACAACGTTTCTTAACATATTTCCGATATTTTTTAAAATTTTATTATATTTTTGACATTTTTGTCCTTTCGCAATGTTGTAATTATTTATCAATGCTATTTTTTTGAATATATATGATTTACTTTTATACAAATCATGCTATTTTAATCTTTATTTATACATTTATTTTAAATTCTTTTAACTATTTATAGCTTCAGTAATATTAATAATTGAAGTATACAGTTTTTGATTATACGTTTATACATTTTATATAACAGCAATTGGGTAGATTTAGTCACTGCACAAAAATAATTTGTATTTTTACGTTTCTCTAAATATTAAAATGCAATAACCTTGCAGGCAGAAGCAATATTAACAATATGTTTTATAAACAATGTTTAAAAAGTATAAACAAATATTGTTACTTAAATAGTTTTATAAAATGTCGGTAATCATTTTTGTGAGTTTGATAAATAGAATTATTTTAGTTGAAATAAGCAAGCATTATAAAGAATTATAGTAGGTGACAGTGCCAGGCTTTGAGAAATAGGTTATAATCAATTTTGAACATGTATTTTTTATTTGATGTAAATGCATTTATTCCATTAATGTGAATAACTCTATTGTATGTTGATAGAATGTGTGAAAAAAACAGAAATATGAGCTCAATGATGTATAATAATCAATTGAACAGCAATTTGTTGTAAAATTATCCTGAAATTAACATATTCGATTTACGAAATATGCTTGTAGGCATAGCCTGGCCGCCCGAAGATATGGCATCCGCTTGGCAACGAGCTCGTAGTGCCAGAAACGTTTACGATTTCCGCACATCTCAATGGTACGTGTCAGCTGCCACATCACCAAAAGACATTGTAATATTAGTTGATAATTCCGGTTCAATGGGCGGCAAACGGGCGTCAATTGCCCGGGCCACTGTTGAAGCCATTTTAGACACACTTTCCGACAACGATTTTGTCAACGTCTACAAATTTTCCGACACCACCGACGAGACAGTCTCGTGCTTCAAAGATATGTTAGTACAGGTAAAAAATTTCTCTCATCATAATAGCACGTTTTTAATTAAAACTCCTACTAACTAGGCCAACAATGAAAATAAGAGGTGGCTCAAGGAATCCCTGCGTACTTTAAAGCCGGAAAACATCGCCAATTTTACATCCGCTTTAGTAACTGGTTTCGAAATATTACAGAAGGTAATAAATATTAAAGCCATCGTAAATCTAGGCGTACATTTTATTAATTCCCTTACAGTATAATCGCACTGGGAACGGGTGCCAATGTAATCAGGCCATCATGCTCCTTACGGATGGCCCCCCAGCAAACTACAAGGATGTTTTCAAAATGTACAATTGGCCCCACAGGCCCGTTAGGGTCTTTACCTTCTTAGCCGGCAAGGATTCGGGCAGCCAAGGAGAAATGCATTGGATGGCATGCGAAAACAAAGGTACTACTAAATTTTAATAGCAATAGCAGATTTATTTTCTTACCGTCCAATATCCGTTTCAGGTTACTATACAAGGATAAGTAGCGAAAGTGAAGCCAAAGCCAAAGCGCTGAACTATATTGAAGTCATGGCTAGGCCAATGGTTATGTATCAAAATGATCATCCCATTCAATGGTCGCCTGCTTACGTGGGTGGAACGGTAAGTTTTTATTTTTTTTTATTTAGTTTAATATTATTCAAATTGATAAATAGCTGTAATAATTCTATAATTGACACGGTATGATCATCATCAAATTCATTAGTCTTAGTTTACTTGATAAAGGAACCCAATAACAGATAATTTGCATATATGCATAATTCATATCAATAATCAGCAATTATTAGCAAATAATTGGCAACTATGTGATTTCTGCATAACAAAGCTAGAATCATCAAATGATTGGTCTGTTTATGCATACTTGATCATTAACTATTTCCATAATTTACACTAAAATGCTCACAATTATTAAATAATTAACCTTTAGTTAGTGGCAAATAATGCTTTATTTTTTAAGATAATGTAAACTGATTATACCTACGTCTCTAACAAGGTCAAATGGAATAAAGATTATTATTATGAATATTATTATTAATCACTAAGGGTCAATATAACCCCAAATAAATTTATTACTTATTACTATATTTAATTGGTATAAAGTAGCAAAGAACCCACAACAAGACTATATTTATATTAGATTTGGCAAACTGTTTGACAAAATCGATGTTTTGTTTAGAATAATAATAATATAAAATCTATTTATTGCGATTGAGTATTTGTTGTTATTACTTTTGAAACAAATAATGCATCTTTCTCCGAAAGGGTTAGTTAGGATGAGTTAGATTTCGGCAAAAAATATTAAGGCGTGCTACAATCAAATTTGCTTTTGTATTTTTTTGGAACATTTTATTTATTTTACTAATTCTAGCAAACTTTTTATGAATATTTAATTTTATGAACAATTAAAGAAAAAATGGAAGAATTAGTGACAAGCCTAAAATGAAATTTAAAGATGTAATAAATAAATGTTTTAAACAATTTTTATATGAAATTTTAATTTTGTTTAAAATATTTTATAAAAAATATTTTAAAATTTTTGATTATAATAAAAATATTTATTTTATTTTTTTAATTTTATGTGAAATTAATTTTTATATAAAAGTATTTAACAAACATTTCAAACTTGAATTCAAAATATTGATGAAAAATTGTTGCATAACATAAATAAGTACACCAAATTTTGTTCGGACGGCCAGCGTTTGACACGCCCAACCGACTAGCAGTGCTACATTTCAAATAGGAATGATTTTGTTAATGTAGTCGACAGTTACTTCTAGACTTCTAGACAATAAATATTTTTATAAGTAAAATTAATTTTTATTTATTTGTAATATACTTTTTATGGTTTGTACAGAATAGCGTTTATGTGGACGTCTGTCCACATGTAAATGTGATCTGTGACAAGTATTGATCTCCACTATCACAAAATTTAATTTTATATCAATTTTTCAGATTACATAACCATGTTAGTGGAAAATAATAAATAAACAAAAAATGTATAAAAATAATTAACACAGAAACTTGTCAGTAAATTGTTGCGTAACTAGTTGCGTGCGGTCAAAAATCAACAAACATGGGATACTGTGTACAGTACAAAAGTAAAATTTATAAAAAATATGGGAATCTCTATTAGGTTGAAAAACTTATAGGTCTCACATTTCTGTGTAAATTATATAAATTCTGGTCACAAAAGAATAATAGAAATTAAAAATATTAATATACAGGGTGTCCAGAATTGAGCAGCATAACAAGGGTATTTTTGTAAGCAATAAAGATAGCAAGTCAATTAAATGGACAAAAGTGTGCAGTCCTTTGTGCTGATTTAGATGCACTTTGAATTTTTATTTAATTTCTTTTTGTTCCGAAGAGGAAAAGAACAGAAAAATGCGTTTATATAAAATACTTATTATTTCTTTTTTTATAAAATTTATCAAAAATATTTATTAACAAAAGTTACTCTATTGATTAAGAAAAACATAGATAGATGGTTTTAAAACAATATGAGATATGGATTCAACAAGACTGATGTCCGGCACATTTTCACTTAAATGTCACACATTTTTTAAATAATGTATTTTCAAATTGTTGGATTGATAGAGGTGGTATTATAAATTGGCCAGCAAGATCTTCCGATTTAGCACCTTGTGACTTTTCCTTGTGGGGCCACCTAAAAATTAATATTTACAAAAGGCATCTCCCAGATATTAAATCTTTAAGAAGTGCAATATTTGCAGAGCGTGCGGTAATCACAACAGCAGTTGGCTAATGTACGAAGTGCTTTTTAAAATATATTGAGGTATTGTTTATATCAAAATGAGGGAATATTTATTATAATACATTTTTTGTATTTTTCTTATTTGATCATTATGTGATAGTCAGTCAATTTTCTACAATAAAGACTGTTAATTAGTTTAGTTTTTATTAAAATATTTTTAATGATGTAATTTGAGTGATGTAGTCATACATTTAGAAATCGGTTGAATTATCTAAATTTATTTTGTAATTATGTAATTTTGTATAGTAAATAACTCAATTATCAATTATAATATTGAATAAATTTGAACAAAAAATTGTTTTAAATATTGCTATTTTTATATTGCAATCGTAAAATGAAAAATCTAATATTAAATAAAATTATTTAGTATCATTTATTACGCATAAAATTTCTTATCAAAATTACATCTCTGCATCATGTTAATTTTTTTATATTAGTATTTTATTCATAACACTCTATTATTTATGTAGAATTTTATTTTTAAAAAACAAACAATAGCTTTGAAAATTGGACTATAAAAAATCTATTTACTATCATATCAATCCAGAATAATATTTTTCTAACAATACTATTATTGTCTTATGTACAACTTGATTTTTCAAGCAAGAATTTACAAAAACGTAAAACACTATGTATGTAAGTCTCTATGTTTGAGATTGAAACTGGTTCATTATGTATGTTTATTTTATGGAAGAAATAAATTGTTATTATTTATTTATTTTATGTGCCCTTTAACAACATTTTGCAAATATTTTGAACTTTATAATATGTCATGAATGTTGAAAGAAATTTTTTGCAAAATATTGAGAAGTGGCGGAAAATATAAAAACAAAGAAACATCAATAAATGCTAATTAAAATGCCATCAAATGTTTTTCAAGATAAAAAAATCTCTAAAGTTGTTTCAAAATGTTAATAAATATTGTAGAATATAAAATGATAAATAATATCATGTATAAGGTATTGTTATTTAACAAATACCGTATTTTTATTTATGTACTAAAACATATAAAAAAGAAAGAATGCTAGTAACCATTTTTAATGTTTTGTTTTGCACCAATACTCTTCATTTGTTTAAAAGATTTTTCACTTGACTGCCAGTTCTGCTGATTGAAAACAACTTATTTATATTGCATTTTCTGCACTTAATTAATAGTTCAATGCAAAATAATAATAATAATCATAATAATAATACAAATATAAACCTAAAAAGTTACTTCCTAATTTTTAAGGGTAGTGTTTTTTTATGAATAAAACAACTTTTTATATATCTTATCACAAAAATATTTATTAAACCGGATTATATATATATATATATATATATATATATATATATATATATATATATGTATATATAAATATTTGTATCTATCACCGTATAATGATGACTAGGTAATTGTTTGTTCGAAACTAGTCTTAATAATAGGTTTAATAAATATGTTTGTGATAAGATATATAAAATGTTGTTTTATTTATAAAAATGCAATATCACATAGTAAATTCTACCACAATTCAGTGTTTTTTATGAATTCACAAATTTTGACAAAAACTTTTTGGAGCACGTGGCCTGTAATAATAGTGGCTACCAGCAACGGTCAATAGTTAAATTTCTTCACCATGAGGTCAAACTATTTCTAAACGAGGTGTTTAGAAACGATGACAAGTATTTAGCTGCTAAAAGTTCAACCATAATTACGCACCCTTCTAAAATCAATAGAATACAATGAATACTTATAGCATTTTATCATCGGAGAAAAGTTGCAAATGAAAAGAGTTGACTTAAATGTAATAATATTTGATATATTTATTTTTAAATATGTTTATATTGAATTGAAGATATTTTTAGAAGAGTGCAATCATATATAAAGATGCACCCTATAAATCAAATCTAATGCAATATATTCTACAAAAGAATTTAATGGTATAATGTTGAAAGTCGATCAATTATATTTTTTAAGGGGCATAATAACATATAAAATCGATTTTTTATATTCTCCTTTGTAGGCCGATAGTCTTTTCGATGATAGACGTGGACAATTAATGACTTCGGTTACCACCCCAGTGTTCGATAGAAGGAACCATTCGGTATGGCATTTTATAAAATATACTTTTTATTCAATTTGATTAAAAATGTTGTTTCCCTTCTAGGTGCGAGTCGCTAATGTGTTGGGCGTCGTTGGCACTGACGTTTCCGTTGATGAAATCAAGAAACTGGTGCCCCCTTACAAGGTAAATAAATCCTCATAAAAATTTATTTGCATTACTAATTGTTGTATTATAGTTGGGTGTGAACGGTTATACTTTCATAGTAAATAACAATGGGCACGTTTTATTTCATCCCGATTTAAGGCCTTTGGTAAGTTGTGAAATATTATTATAAATTAATTTAATACAATTAATAATATTGCAGCATAATAATGAACAATATGAGGACACGTTAGAACCAGCGTATTGTTCTGTTGATTTGACCGAAGTTGAATTGATTGAGAACGAGAATGGGCCTAGAGAAAACCACTCGGCTCTGCTTGACGTGAGTGAAATATTGTATTATTATTGTTATTATATATCCTGCATGCATCTACCTATCATTATCACAGGGACTATATTGATTTTACAAACAGATTATCATTAGGTCTTTGCACCCCGCGTATATTTCCATTGGTCTTTTGCATGTAGTCTACGCATAATTATAATTTACCTTTCTATTCGGAAAATATTGATCGACAATCACAAGTTTATTACATGTAGACATCATAATGTTTGCCTTTCGTAATACACAAACTACTTCTTCCATTTAATCAATTTTCTATTATATATTTTCGCAACTATATAAATATAGCATTTTAATCAATCAGAGGAAATTACAGATGAGGCGCTTGATTACATATAATTGCTTTTCTCGGTAGCTTATTTATAATACGAATGATTTAATTGGCTTATAAATATATCTTCAACAATTTAGCTTATAAAGCGAGTTAATTTTTTTATATTAAAATTTCATTACAGAAAATCGTTTTAAATAATAAAAATTTGATTCTTGTGAACAAAATTTTAGAAAAAGATTCAAATTGCTTAGTAACATTTAGTATTTATTATTATACGAGCGACATTTCAAAGTTTTTCTAACTTCATAATTTCATTTTGTTTACTATTAAAAGTTAAGTATAATAATAATATAATAATATAGAACTTTTTATCGGCAATGTAGTACAAATAAAGCGTTACAAATTATCCAAAAAACTACTAATTGTTTTTTTTTGTCAAAATTCAAATTAAATTTTGAGAACTTTAACAAAATGTGTAAAAATGTTTATGTTATCAATCAATTTTAGGCTGCCCCGAAAAATTTATTAAATACTAATTTTAAAAAAATTATTAGAATTTATTTATTAATTTATTTAAAAGAAAATGTATACTTTCAAAAATTACAAACCTATACCATATAGAAGAAAGAATAAATTATAAAGTTCCACCTATAGGCCAGTCAACCTAACTCAAAAAGTACGGTTTGTTTGGTTTGGTTGGATATATTTTTAATGTACAAAAAATATTTGAAATAACATTTATAGAAAACTTTTTTGCATAACTTTCTAAGGAAAAGTGCTACAAGCCAAAAAAACGGGGGATAATTTTTTAAATATTACAAAAGTTGTAGAACCTACAATTTCCTATAAGTTTTATATGAAAATTAAATATTTTGATGCAATAACTACTCACCACAAAAGGCGCCAAAGTCGACTTCATTATTAAAATATCCTAGTTAAGTGCCAAATGTTTTACTCTGGAAAATACATAATTAATCATTCAAAAAAGTTTCTTATTGATTTTAATTATTTTTTTATTTATTTTACATTTTTGTGTATCTTTTTTGCTTTAAGGGGTGAGTTATTTAATCAATATTAAAGTAATTCTATTGTAAATATTTAAATAATTTTGAAATAAAGTAGCAGGGTATATTATTGCGTACAACTAATGTTGACATAAGAATAGATGAAAATTTAACCCTTAATAAAGGTATTTAATCAACTGGCTTAAAAATACGAGTAAATTAATTTTGTATCATCAAAGTTGTAAGCCCTGTAACTTTTATTTTAACATTTTTTCAATAAGTACAATAAAATCGCTTTTATTATTGATTAAATATCAACCTATAATAAAAGCCAAAGAGGATAAACAAATAATGCAAAATAAATCAATAAATAATTTAAAACAATAAGAAACTTTTTTAATGATCTATTATGTAACTTTCAAAGTTAAAAAAAAACAAATTTGGCCCTTAACTAGGATATTTTTATAACTGGATTGATTTTGCCGCTTTCTGTGGTGAATAGTATTTGCGTCACAAAATGTCTTTTCAGAAGAAACTTGTAGGAAATTCTAGGCCATACAACTTTTGTTTGAAATTTTTTTCATAACTATTATAGAAAAGGAGATAAAAATAATTTCAAAACTCCTAAAAAACGCGTTTTTTTTTGTTTATAACATTGTTTTCTTTGAAAGTAAAAAAAAGCTTTATACAAAAGTTATTTAAAATATTTTTCTGTACATTTAGAAAAAACAAAATAAAAATCCAACCAATAGCAGCCGAAATGTAAATAATTACCCTTATCTTGTGACGCACAACGAAGTTTTGATGGCTTTTCGCGTTCGGGGATTCGGAGAGAACTTTTACTAAATAACAAAAAAATTGGCCTGCTAATAAATTTTGTAACTTCAAATTCCTTATTGGCGTACTAGAATATTGATCTTTTCAAACGTATTGTAAAAAGTGATAAACTTTTGAAGTATAATAAACATCATATTGATAAGTAGGACATAGGTCATCAAAATGACAATATATACTAATCACCGGCGCCAGGTCGCTAATTCAGAACTCGAACCTAAATTATAGGGTTTTTACGTGCACGCAATATCCAGAGAGTACACGGGAGAAACCAGTATTCATGGAGAGACAATTTTTTTACGGAAATTAACAGCCTGGTCAATCGTAGTCTATCGTTTAAAAATACTCAGTTAGTAAATTATGACAAACTTATTTTGTCACTTCTACCGTAAACAATCCACTGTGTTATTACTAAGAAAATATGTGAGAGTCACAGATGATCTTAGTAAAGCTAATGACGCGCTGGCGACCAATATGGATATTTTAATTCCAACTACGCCAAAATATATTGCTTTTTAATCGATTTTATCTGATCCTCTGGAATTGTGTTTTAATATATTCATGTTATATTTCATTATTAACTTTTCTAAACCAAAACTCCTATTTTTACAGTCCCGGGAGTTCTGACTGAGAAAACGTTTTTTCCTGTACTATGGTGCATTTTTAAATTCTATTATAAAAACAAAGTCAAGGTGAATGAATCATCCATCTAGAATATTAATATACCCTACAGGTTATCAGTATCATAACGCCAATCAGGCAAAAAACAAAAAGTTTAAAACCAGTTCTGCAATTTCACATTAAACAAATGCAGATCATTGTTTTGCTCTGCAGATGAACTCATCAGTGCGCCTAATTGATTTCCGCGTCGCTTTGAATCAAGCAATGAATCGAATAATTGATTTACTTGGTTAAGTGGTATTATTTTTTGTACATTTGTGTTGATATTTTTGCAATAATTAATCAGATGCAAAACATGACCTTGCATGGATGAATACAAGTTTTTTTGGGGAGATACTTATTTATTTTTTTCAGTTTTTTTTTAGTGTAGCTACTTGTTGCTCTGGGATGCGTGATAGCGCGTCGAGTATTATGTGCTACTTTTTTTCTTTGTGGATTAATTCCATCTCGTATTGACTTAATTTTATTGCCCGTCGTGCAAGACAAGGAGTATTGTTTTTGTGGTTTAGCCATAATAATGAGTGATAATCTACAACTGGTTTGAATTTGACTATCTCAATGTACATACAAAATTATTCTATTGCATATATAAAAGCATTCTCGGTCGGTAGCGTGGTACGCTCTGTTTTTGTAAGAGTCCTACTCGCATATGCAATGATCCTTTCATCTCCATACATCCTACATTTGAAGCATTACTTTACACAATTAATTCTTTGCTGTAATCTGAATTCATAAGTATTGATGCAGAAACTAAGGTTTCTTCGATTAAGATAAAAGCTTTTTCAGCTTGCGCTGTCCAATTTATTTGCTGCAATTTTTGCTTTCCTTTAATTGTATCATGAATTGGTGCCATAATGGATAATAAAGTTAAAAATGAGGAATAAAACTACCATAAACAAAGTCCAGTGAACCGTTTAGCCTATGCGACGTTTGTAGGGGTGGGGTAATTTCATACTATTTACCATATATATATATATATATGGTTCTAGGTCTGATCCAAAAAGTCCATCAACTTTTACTGTGCTTCAGCAGCATACACCAGAAGGAATTACAACAAATTCAAATAAACCACGTCCTGGAATATCAAAAGCAGATATTTCACATGGAGTCTTGTCCAACGGTATCTGCCAAAAAGCACCTTATAAGTCTATGCTACAGATAAATTTGGTATTAATAAGCTTACTTCAAATATTTTATAGGCAAGGGATTTTAACAGAACTTTCAAGGGTCTTTCTTAGTCGCAGAATGCAATTTTCGCCCATCAAAACAAAATCTTTATCTACCGTCTGACATTGTAGTTATACTACTGGAGATGCTCATGGATTCTTTGGAAGTTCAATTACACCAAGAGATAGCATCCGATCAAATTTAGCATTTAAATGAACCTGCATATGTTGCGTAATATCTTTGCTTAATAGGTCTAGCTTCCCCAGTATCAATATAGTATGTAATTAGATGTTTTTTTCTAATGTATTTATTGACAAGGTTGACACACTTTGTCTTCCTTATCTAGTTTTAATTTCAAGTTATATGATGCAACAATACCCTTAGTATGTGCATTATTATCATTAACCACAATTGAACTTAGTTGATATGTATTCAAATCCAAATTTGCACTAAATTTGCTAGCTTTTAAAAAGTCTACTTCTAATAGAAACAAAATTCCAATTTGAGGGCACCCTAAGGCTTTAACAATTTGAAATGACTTACCTATAACCAATGATATATTAATATTTCCCGTAGTCTGGTGTGTACTACTATCTGCTGTGGTAACTACACTGACATTCTACCATGTCTTAAGTTTTGACAACACTTGAATATACGCAATACGACATTTTTTTAACGTTTCATTTTTATATTTTTTAAAATCTTCACAACGGTTATATAGATACAATGAGTTCGAAACTCATTGTATCTATATAACCGTTGTGACACATGTGCAATCCAACTTATAATCCTCCTTTTGTTGTTTTGTTGGCTTTGGCATCCATAGCAGAAAATATTTTGAGTAAATTATCTATATCGCTTAGTGATTTGTCAATTTTTGAAACATTATGCCTTGTCATTTCAAAAATTAATTTTGTATATGGGGCTATATTTATTATGAGGTCACCACGAATTAGTCTGAGTTTGCTCACATCTAATTCGGAAGTTGTTGTAAAATCTTTTATTTTTGGTTCGTATTCAATTTGAGTCTTCTCCGGATAGCTGACCTAAATAGCTATCCATAGTTGCAACTTTTTCTTTTTTTGAAACTCGTTAAATTACACAAAACTTCCAGAATAGTCAATATACATTAACCCCACCAAATAACATCTTAGGCCCCAGCTCGGTTGCTCAGTGTGATGGTCGGGGTTTGTGTATATGAAAACAACATTATATAAATAAATTTTAAAAATATAAATAAACAAATTAAGGAAATATAAAAAACAAAAAAATAGGGCGCCAATTGTTTATATTCCGATAAACAATAACCAAAACTTGTAGCTTCATACAAACAATTTAAATAGAAAAAATTTAAATAAATTAAATTTTAACCTGGTATAATTTAAATAAATTAAATTTTAACGTCTAATATTTGAACAAAAAATGTAAACATTCATAGTCCGGGAAAAAGTAAGTCACTGTTTTTTCAAAACAAATTCTGTCATAATACCTGCCACTCTCTCTTATCCTTGACCCAATATATAACTATCCTTTTTATTTGGAATCCAAAAAACGATTTACTGCCATCCTCTAATGTGGTCCTATTTTTTCATACCTTTGTTTGCATATTGTATGCCTTTAGACCAATTTACTAAATATAGTTGGCAAAACTCTATGACTTCATAGTACTTCTATTATCCAATTTTCATTCAAATCTGGTGTTTAGTATCTTTTAATTTTACTAATTTTAAATAGCATGTGAATAAAAGTTACTCTTTCTATAGTGACGCCTTTACCATTTTCTATAAATGATTTATGCTCAAAACTTTTCGTTTTATTTAATTTTTCATTATATAATAATTTCATTAATTTTAATGATCAGTCTTGTAATTATTTAATTAGATTTAAATTCTTCCACAAATCTTTTATTTTAATTTATTCATTTGAAATCCACAAATTAAGTTTGTACTAATGAAAGGAATTAATCCCCATTAATCATTTTATCTATAACGAAATAATTTTCTTTTTCATTTTACATAACACGTAAAAATCACTTTTTCCTATCGTACAACCTACGCCGCAACAAAAACTGGTTTCAGCGCATATTTTGCTTTATCTCATAAATAATATGGATAGAAAGTGATAGTATTTCCTATCCGTAACGTGACACCTGTTTAAAAGAAACATTTTTTTTAGTTTATCCTAGCTCTCTAAGAAAATATCCCGATCGGTAAAAATAAATAAGTGAGCATTACTCGCAGGAATGGGTTTATTGTGAAATAAGCCGAGCTTATAAATTGGAAACAGAATCAGTTTCAATAATACGGTTGACAATAATGCAGCCATTTTCATTCAACAATTAAATTAACAATTATTGAAGAAAGCTAGTTTTACTTTGGATCTCCTTATATGTAACTTTTTTAAAGTAATGTAATTAACAGGCTGGGATTTTCATATAAATTTTAAACTGGAGCTGAGATAATAAAATAAGTTTACGTTTAAATAAATTGAATCGTTCTCGAAGCACGCAGATAATAATTAAGAATTTTTGTAAATTCAAACAAATTATTTAAGTATAATTATTTATAAATTATCTACTCAAAGACAACGTAGTTGTCATAACAGTTTTTCTCTAAAACAGTTTATTTTACTTGACTTTCTTTCGAATTAATTTCAGATATTTGTTTAAGGTGTGCCCGCACACAATACAATTTAATTCGATTTCTTAAAAATCTGTAAAAAACATTTCTGTCTTTAGTCTTATGTTTTTAGTTAATCCTAAAGTAATCAATGTAAATCTAAATTGTGATACAGAATAAATATATTTAAGAAAAAGAGATATTTACTATAAATCTTTCGTTTAATGTTGTTTAGTGAAACTGAAAAGTTGGAAGTCGCAAGTTTGAAAACACAAGAAAAGAGGAAATCTTTAGAGAAACCATTTTAAAACACATAAAAAACTAAATAAAAACCAAAAGTGGATAATTGAAGCACGGATACATAGTGCGGGAGATCTAAAGTAAAACATATTATTAACAATTGCAAATCAGCAGCTTTATCGATGACTTTATATTATCATTGTGTTTTTCAATATTTTTCGACATTTTCTCAACATTCTACAAAATTTTATTAAAGAAAGTTTGCAATCTTTATAGCAATTTTCAAAATTTTTGAATCAGTTCTAAATAATTTTCAGAACTTAGAGAATATAAAGTTAAAAAAATAAAATAATATAAAATAAATCATCATCTTTCATTCTATTAAGGGAGTCCCAAATTGAGTAGCATAGCATGGGTACTTTTGTTATTAATAAAAATAACAAGTCGGTTACATGGCCAAATTGTGCCATTTTTTGTGTTGATTTAGATGCACTTTGAATATTTTTAAATCCCTTTTAGTTCCGAAGATAATCATGAAAAACATAAAATACTATATTATTTCCTTTATTATAAAATTAACAAAAGTTACTCTATTGGTTAAGAGAAACATAGATATGTTTTTAAAATAATTGTTACATACATGGTGTACGAGAAATGGACAGTAATTTTTTGTTTAGAAAATTGCATTTTTTATTCTGATTTCAATAATGTATAACAACTTAACTTTAAATTAAATGATAATTTAATTAATTTAGCATAGTTGATCATATTTTTTTTTTCAACATTGAATTAAAATGTTTTTTTTATGAATAATTTAAAAAAATATTACAAAATATTTACTAAATATTGCAAAAATGAAACCAAAGTGAGTGGTTTATTTTAAACCTTTCGTTTAGTATTGCAAAATATCACAAGATATTTCAAAACACGAAAGCCGTATAATGTTTAAATATTTTGCTAAAATGGCAATGAACGGCAAAAAATTTTGAAAGTAATTTAACTTTTGTATATGGTTTTGAAAATATTCAAAAAGTAGTTCAAAAACTTTAAAATTGCTATAAATGTGATAAAATACAGTGTGTGAGAAAATGCCAAGAAATGTTATATAATGCTAAAAAAATGAGTTTTTAAAGCGTATTTCAAAAAATATAAAATGTTAAAATATGTTACAAACGTTGATAAAATTTACAATTTAGTTGCAAAATAGTAATAATATTAACTAATAAAGAAATTAATAAAATATTTGCAACGAATTAAAAAAATATTTTATAATATTAAAAAAGATATATTTGCTAAATGTCACAAAATATTACAAAATCTTTTTAAAAAGAATTGTCAAAATATTTTGTTAAAATATATAATAAATGCATACATTTGCAAAATACAACAAATAATAAAATATTCACATAAATTCAATAATATAAGAAATTTTTGAAAAGTTTCGAAGGCTTAGATTTGAGATAACAAACTTATCAAAAACTATCTAATATGCACAATATAAGCAATTTTGAAAATCCAAACACAATTTAAAATTTAGCCTAATTTCAAGCCTTAAAACATAGGCATTATTAGGTAAATAGGTCTTGATAAGTAGCAATATGTCAACTCTTTTATAGTTTTTGTAAAAAGCACCAATTTTTGACAGTATTGAAGCTCCAAGACAATTTAGAGACAGGAACACTTAGTTTTAAAGCCTGAAATAGTTAGAAAAAGTAAATACGCCGTAAAATAATTTTTGATACTACCGTAATCAAATTTCTCGATTTTTTACTATTTGGTGGCTTGAGCCAGCAATTACAAGCAGTTTTGTGACACAAAAAGCAATTTAGAAGCAGGATGAAAAAATTCCAAGTTTGGGATCTATTGGCAATGCACGTAAAATAATTAGCATAATTAAATAATTTGTGATTGGAGTTCAAAATATACCAATTTGAAGCTATTTTGAAGCACTTAAAGCAATTTTGAGGCAGGCAAGAAGACTACGTTTTAAACGTTAGATCAATATTAAAAAAGTAAAGGTAAAGAAATATCCAAAAACTTTAACTGTTTTGCTACATATGTTCAAAAATTGCATGTTTTTTCAATTTTGAATCTAAAAAATGAATTTAGATGCAGAAGGACTTAAAATAAAACTTTAAAATTATTGGCAAAATATTTAATAATAATATATATATATATATATATATTTATATATATATATATATATATATATTAAATTTTTATATTTT
>JARJEC010073912.1:0-35909 GCA_030264575.1 Tachinus sp. AB-2021 | reverse complement strand
TATTTTATAATGTTAAATCCGTCCCCTTTTTAACTACAATGTAATATTTACCTACCTTTTTTCTTATATAAATAATGTGTAGTTTCTTTGTTAATTCACTCATGTAACGTCTGATGAAAACTGAGGTTCAGTCAAAACTGCAGTCACGGTGTGACTAAATAAATTGTGATAAAAAACATAGTAATTTATTTCAAATCCTGCTTTATGAATTATCACTTATCGATTCTATCAATTTTCTTTTCTATTCATTAGTTACAAATTGTAATTTCTTTTATATATCCTAAGTCTTGATTCTGTTTATAAGTAGTTTATGTGTTTAAATCTATGATCGCCTGCTTGGTTGATTTTTTCGGTTCTACTATAAATCTTTTTATAGACACTAGGGTCCTCAATTGCCCAATGGCGTATGTGTACACACAGGATATTGTGTTCAAACACTGTTAGAAGTAAACCATCTAATTCCTTTGCAAGGCATTATTTTGGAACTACCTGTTAGGTTTTACATCAAAAATGTTCGGATGACTGTTTTTCTTGACTTTTTCTTTTCACTTTTATTTTTCATTACTGTATGTTCTGCCTCATCCATTCCATTGCAGCAAATGCACGAGTTTATTTTAGTCTTACCGATTATTTTCTATAAGCCCTACCCTATTCAATTCTAGGCAATACATTAATCAATTGTTTTAAAACTGCACTTTAGACACTTTTGTAGGTGTTGCGCAAAAAACAAATACTGACTCTATGACAGAGTTTAGCTATAATTTTGAAAAAGTTTGCCGTTTTTCACTCTTTTTATCCGATTTCTTTATATGGTCAGAAAAAGTAAAATCATCGAATGTATATTGCTATACAGAGGCACTTAATAGCTTGTTTATTTCATATGAAATCATATTGTGTCTCTGTATTTGAAGATAAGACATCTATTTTGTGGAACATTTAGCACAATATCTGGCCATTATCTTTTAATAAGAGCTATTCAGTTTATTATTGTTTCTTAGCAATACCAATTACCGTTTTTTATTATAGTCTTGTATAAATATGTTTTTGTTGAGATTATTGAATATTCATTTTAATGTTTGATTTCTTAATATCCTAAACATTTGAGTATAGTCGTTTTTTGTTTAATATATTGAAAACTGGAGGCAAGAAGAAGATATGTAGAGTAGCAGTTCCTCTTTAAAATAATTTTGCAAGGAATTTAGATATAGTACTCCCTCATATATTTTTATTCTCTAAAATCTGACAAATTTTTGTCTAATTTTTCAATAAGAGATATGATTTTTTACGACTATATTCAGATATATTTGGTATAGAAATTTGCTGAGTATTTAATTGAAAACTGATGACAAGGAAATCAGAACAATGGCCTACTATAAGATGGAGTTACAGATATTAATATATTTGTGACTAAGGGTATCTTTATGTTGAAGTAACGTTAAGCGAAAAGAGCAGCAATAAAAGTATGCCATAAAACTAATACATCAAATTCTTTATCTATTTTCGCCGATCAAGGAAGACCGACTAGCTCTCATTCGTCACGTTTTTGCGATTCAATTTATTTTTGCGTCATTTTTGTCATGCTATTATGATCTATAACATGTCGTAAATATAACAAAAAGACAAAAATATCTCAGAGACCAAAGATGTCATTTAAAAATCTAAAATTGATATCAGATGGTGACGTAAAATAGAGGTGCTGATATATTTATTCAATAAACTTTTATTAAAACTGTTATCCAATAAAGTACTTTTAATTAATCACCGTTAACACTTTATTAGATGACGTTTAAATTTTAGAATTTTGTTTTTTATCTTCTTTGCTGCTTAATGATAAATATTAAAAGTTGATGAAAAATTTAAAATATCAAAGTTATCTTGTCTTTAGTTTTTGGTAAATAATAGCAATTTTGGTATTATCACTACCTCCAATCTCAACGCCTTGTCATGCCTATCAACATTGAGTAAGGTTAGTTTTGGCGATGATTCTTGAAAATGTATGAATCGTGTGGTGGCCAGTGCACAAGATAGTAATGGCAAATAGACAGCGCGTCGTACAGCTTACATAATTTAGTTTGACGTTAGAAGTACGACAATATTACTTCGGAAATATGACGTCTTTGGCATTGTTACAAAAAATAGGTCGACTAAAAATGATACTATCAAAAATGGCGTAAATATGACGTGACGTCCTGGCTCCGTTTTTGTCAATATATATAATAATAATAATAATAATAAAGAACAATATTTTTAAAAACTGTGAAAAATGGTGATGATTTTTAATTTTACTTACTTATTATGAATGTTAATAAACAATTGTAGTGGTCAATATAAAGTATAATAATAGTTATTTCAAAATAAATTTGTTACCATTAGCTTGTTTATCGACTTTTTGAAATATCTATTTATAAATGACGTAAAAATAAATGATCAAGCTAAATCATCTTTATTTATATTTAGTAACATTCGGAAATTAAAAAGATCCAGTTGAAGTGTATTAACAAATCATTTCCGCCCACATCAATATTTAATGATACTGTAAATATTTTAATAAAACTGTTTGGTTTATGTTGAATACATTGCAATTTAGATTTTATTGTATGGTTAAAATGTGTATTAAACCGATTGGGAAAATGTTTCCCCTTCAATTAAACGTTGTATACGCAAGCTATATCCTTTGTTCGTTTTCTTTTCAGGTGATATTATAATAAAGGAAGGAACAATTGGTTCAAAGATGTACTTCATACAAGAGGGTATAGTGGATATAGTGATGGCAAATGGAGACGTGGCGACAAGTCTCAGTGACGGCTCCTATTTCGGGGAGATTTGCCTGCTGACGAACGCCAGGAGGGTGGCATCTGTACGAGCTGAGACCTACTGCAACCTTTTTTCTCTGTCGGTGGATCATTTCAACGCCGTGTTAGATCAGTATCCACTAATGAGAAGAACAATGGAATCGGTAGCCGCGGAGAGGTCAGTGCGTTGGTTGGTATAAGAAACCCAGAGAGGTTTTATTGAATTATTATTACCTGTTCATCGCTTCTTTATTGTCTGCTGTTATCATCTCTCTGAAGATCGTGTAAATAAAATTAATAATCCACATCCATATTAATTTTGTTTACATTGGTATATTCTTTTATTTGGGCTCATGATATTTGTTATATGTCTCTGATGTTTTTGAAACACGCACAATATTACACACATTCAGGTTATACAATACATGAGAGCTATAATAAAATGTCACATCAACTTTGATTTAGGTGTGTTTATAATTTTGCAACAACTTTTTTACAATGATTTAGTTGATTTTTATTATACTATGGCTCTTTATTAAAATTACAAATAACACATCGATATAATATTACAAGTTCTTGAGTTTACCAAATATATTGCACAGTACAGACAACACGCACACAATTGAGGGCGATGAAACATAATTCAGTAAAACACTACACAGAATTATCAACATGTACATTACAACGTCGTAAATTCAATAAATTTTAGATCAGTACATTTTGATTATTCTCTCTGGTTAGGTTATTGTGTATCTTCTATGTTCAATGAGCCAAAAATATATATATCCATACATATTTCATCAATTTATTTATACTTTAAAGAAAATCAAATATGAAACACTATTCCTTTAGTTTACTACATAAAACAAAATATTAAATTACATTTTATTTTAACTAACATTTTTATCATAATATAATTGTTTGCAAATTGATGATATACATAAATATACTTTTTATGACTACTAGTAGTAATCATTTCATTTCATCATCAGTTGCACAACCACCTAATCTCAGTTTTGATCTATAATTTCCACTAATGATATAATAAATTTCATATTAAAAATTGGAGATACAAAATAAAGAGAATTGCACTGCATATAATACTCGATACTTAATTTTTTTAATTTTTTATTAGCATATTGATAAACTCCAAGTAAATTATTTTGCTTTCAAAACGTATGTAAAGTATTATTTTTCATCGGCTTAAAATCACTCTAATTTGGTTTACATCACTTAATTTACTTTTACATAAAATAGACTACACAAAATGAAAACATTATTGCCTCTTAATTTTAGTTGCATTTTTATTTTGAGGACAGTGTGATAATATAAAAACATTAGTGAAATTTAAATATGTGTATCCTAAGGTATGATAATAGTTGTTTATGTGACTAATGAGTGTTATGTAATATGTATTTTTCAAGTCATAAATTCACGTCACATACATATTTTTTATACAGCTATTTTTATACTGTTACAATAATATTTAGTTTAAAACGGGGATAACATAAATTTAGGTTCTTATATTTAGACCGGGGACTAGTAACAGGTTTTTGGCCGTGATTTTACTAAGGAAGCTTTTGTAGGGTGTTATGATACTCACATCCGATGATTGTTCTAATTATAGCGCTCTCTTCGAAAATTTGTTTTACAGCTTTTCTATCGTTTGCTCTTTTTTCAACCCCACACTTCAGCTCCATACAAAACTATTCGTCTTATGCACATCTTAAATATAATCTTTTTAATACGAAAACTATTACTAAATCTTCACTTCCACACATTCCAAAACCTTTCAGCGGCTACCCACGCTTTCTTACATACATACCTCACATGCTCATTATTAGAGGCATTACTTGTAAACACAAAACCAAGATATCAAAACAGTTGCCTATGTATTTTAAAACTCTCTTGCTTCCATTTACTACCTGAATTTTTAAACATTTTCTTTTTTCTACTTTTATTTTCAGTTTTCTACGATCAAAATTATTTTTTTTACTCTATTAATTAGTTCATTTATACTCTCATATGATCCTGAACACATTATCTGTATGTGCTTCCTTTCTCCAACATGCTTTCTAGTACAGATTAAATAGCAATGGGCTTAATGGACATACTTGCCTTAAACTTTTTGCTGCATTCACCGACTTTTACTCTACAGCAAGTTTCCTTGTAAATCATTTACACGGCATTTCTTACTAGCTCCGAAATTTCCATGTTTTCCATAGACATTGATCGTTATTGATGATAAATCAACAACGATCAATTGAATCATACGCCGCTTTCAGGTCGACAAAGAAAACAAATAATTTACCATTCTTTTTCCCAGTTTTTGGTTGAATATATACTTTAAGGTATATATGTATGTTCCATATGTTTTACTAAACCAGACTACCAATAGACAAATAGACCACCCTTGTAGCTCCTTTCTTTCCCTGTCTTAACTGCGCTATGTTTAAACCATTTAAATTCGATTGGTAGTAACTCATGTATCTCGTCCCAATCTTTTTTCAAATAATTTCACAAACTTGCTAAAATATTACAAACTTGCTAGGACAACTTCTTATATAATTTTTACATCGGTTTCTATTTTCTTGCTATTTTTCTTCTTCTATCTGCTTTTTTGCATTCCCCATTCTCCATTTTTTACTTTTATTTTATTTTTTTCTTAATTCAAGTGCATTGTTCTATTTATTATAAATACTTTCTTCTCCAGTAGTAGTATTTAAATTTATTGGGGTTTACCCAACTGGCCATCGACCTCGAGGTCCTGAGTCGTGTTCATATAGGTATGTGTGTGTTGAGTTAAAGCTTGTTACTCTAGAAATTTGCCCCCGATATCTAGAACGCCATTAATTGTTTCCCAATGGCGAATGGTACTGGTAGGCGGGACTATACTCATCCAAGTGCTGACCATGCCTAACGTTACTTTACTTTTGCAAACATTTGACATCGCCGTAGTCGATATGCCACACTGGCAAGTTTTTTCATCTTCATTTATAATTATTCTTAAGTATCCCATTTATACCGTTCCCTTTCTTTTTTTTTTTATTTTGCGTTATCTCTAAGCTTTTTCTGAATGGTACGCTTTTTCTTAGTTAAATTATGATCCAGATATGTATGTGTTCTTTTTAAGTTAGCTTTTTTACTCATTATTATTTGTTTATCTTCTCAACTATCTAGGTTTTTCAAAATAATTCCCTTCTTGTCCAATTTATAAGTGTCAACAATTTTTATCTTCTTGTTGAAAGTATTTTTGATCATTTTTTATTTAAATGTAACCCTCTAATTTTGGTGAACAAGGAAAATGGTTGCAAAAGTGGTAAATCAATTTAACGCCTAGTAACGTGTAAACTCAAATTTACTTAGTTTCCATACAGTTTTAATAAAGGGCCTTTACAAATGAGTTATATAAAATGGTGTAGTAATACAATTTACATGTAAACACTTTTGCGTGGTTTGTCAAGTGTCTCTTCACTGCAATCCTGGTGATCCTATTGTGCGTGTTTGACGTCTTACACCTATTTTTCAGTTTTTCTTGGGTTAGCATATATGCTTGCGCTGCACGTGGTTTGCCTCGCATTGCATAGCAAATGCAGTGGAGTCTTTTTGTTCTCCGTACATTCTATGCATATGCTTGTCAAGACCACCTATTTTTTAGTATTTTGTGTTATTTTTTATAGAAATAATTTTGTTTGAATTATTGACAGCTTTTCTATGGTTGCTATGTTCCGTTGTTTGCTTTCGATTATTTCTTTTTTCAGTCTCATGTGCGATTCTGAAAGTGTTTTCTGGTAGAATAAATTAAGGTTTCCTTCTATGCCTTGGTCTTTTGGTGTCCAGACTAAACATAGACTGTTGTTTGTGGCCAGTGCTTCCACACTGTCTATGCAATTCAAGATAAGTTTAAATTTGATTACTAGCGATCCTAACGCTGAAAATGCTGCTTGGCTGTCAGATATGATGGTAATATGTTTGTTAGATTAAACTCCAAACTCTATCATGTGTTCCCGGCACACCACTTAATGGCGGCTACTTTTGCTTGAAAGCATAGCATATTTACCCAGCGATATTATGTAGCGTATTCTGCTTCCCTAAGTGTTTGATTTCACATATGCCCTTTTTTAGCCCCATATGTGTACCAGATGTATAATTGGTATTTTTTCTTTGGCCATTTAGAATTAATTACACTTGAATCGAGAATAACCAAACTTAGTTTTGCTAGATGAGTAATTTGGTCTTAAACAATTTGACTCCAATTTGATTTAAGTACAATAACTAATACAATCTTGCGCTGACTACTTTTGGTTTTCTTAATTATTTTTTACTTAACATTGTAGGCTTCTTAGACACTGTTGGGCAAGAACTGATCAAGCTCTTGTAAAAAGGAAAATAATAGAACTTTTGTATAAATTGAAAACATCTGTTTTCAATAAAACAGCATTTCTAAACACTACACAAACCTCCGTATCTCTAGTAGCCCTTCAATAGTTTAGCTTACGTATTTACCAAATCTTTTAAGTGCCGACAACATACGGTGTTTGTGATTATTTTCTACGGTGATTTCCTGTAAAATGTTAGAACTATGAAATTTAGTTTTTTAGCTTCATCCAATATTAAATGGCAATTTGGAAATAAGTTGTTTTTTTAATTATTATTTCTTATGGATGAAACTAAACTCAACTTGCAGCTTGTTTTATTTTAGTTTAAGACGAAGTTATTGTGAGCTTTTTTTGGAAGGAAATAATATTGTTGTCTGGATAGCGTGCACTTTGAAAAAAAGTATAAATCAGACTGCAATATCAAAATTAGCAACAAAACAGCAATATAGGATTAGTCTCAAGTAAATAATAGACAAGCTCAATATTGCATCTATTGAAAAAGTTCATTTAATTTCTTTATCGTAACCATTAGATTGTTTTAGGAATATTTTTTACTTTATAACGTATTAAGATAATATTTTGACTATAACTAAGATTGAATTTTTAAAATTGATAGGGACTCTTGAGCACTTCTTTAGATAATGTTATGTTCCGTCTAAAAACTAGTACCTACATTCGATTTTGTAATCATTAAAACTTGATCAAATGTGGAAAAAAAACGTTGTGTTGGTAATTATAGTATTTATTTACCTCATATTCTATCCGATGCAAATTGTATATAAATATAATAATAAATCACAATTATTTAATTGCAAATAAATTAACAGTATGCACCAAATTAAATATCGGAAAACTCAACAAATGCAGCATTTGATTGTCACCTTTGATGTTTGATCGAAATACCGACTCTTTAAGGAGTTTCTGGGGTTTCTGTTATTTAACAAAATAGCCAATATCCTATAAAGATCAATGTATGAACGGTGACGCTTTGATCGATTATTGTGGTTAAAATCACTACGTCAGCCTTAAACCAATGCGTGAAAGTAAATTTATAACTTTCTCAGTTTGAATCAAAGAAACAAATTTTGGCCGTGCTGGTCAAAACGCATGGGGAGCAGTATAAAAATACGTTAAGATAACAATAATAATAGTAGTATTTGTATTTATTGGAGATTACCTAACTCGCCATCAACTCTAAGGTCCTTCAGCAGCAATAATATTTTATTAGAAATTCATTAACATCAAAACTTCGAGAATTTGATTTAATGTGTTATTAATTTTACTTCCACTAAAGTTTTTGTAGTGTTTACATCCCAGTTATCAGAGAAGAAAGTAATTAATAATAACCTGCCACAGTTTCTTTGATTCGACACTCCCTAAAGTGCATAAATATTGTTTCCTACTTGTTAATGTAATATACTATCAGTTTTAAACATTCTTTAATTTAAAAAAATATTAAAAAGCAAATCTAATAATATGAGTAAACGAACGTACAATACACGGGACGGCAAAATCATAACACCCTAAAACGTAATTGGCTTCCGACAAAGGAAGGATCTTTCGGGCGTTATATTATTGTTTTGAAATTAAAAGAAGGGATTTAAGTCTGATCGGCATTTTAACCAAAAACAAAGGAATATTGACTATTAAAAGATTATTTTATGGATATAGAATATTTTTGGCTCATGCAAATTGATTTCTCTGTTCATGATATTATTTTATGATTTACCCCTCCGCTTTTATATGCATTTATTTTGCTATGAATGTATAGGGGTTTTGATGTTTAGGTGTTTAAATAGTATTGATATGTATTTAAATGTGTTCTATGTAATTCTGTGTGTTCAGGTTAAACAAAATCGGTAAGAATCCGAACTTGGTGGCCCATCGAGAAGAAGACCTGGGCAGCGAAAGTAAAACGATAAATGCAGTGGTAAATGCACTCGCAGCCGAAGCAGATCATGTAAATATGTCGGACGAGTCGGTTGCCAGATTGCACGCAAGCGATAGAAGCCTTCAAGAACTAGGAAGAACCCTGCAGAAACTTACCACCTTGCCTAGGCCGAAATCGGAAAACAACTTTGCCTCACAAGATATACCCCTAATTAGAGCAAACGATCACAACGGTCGGCCATCCTTCCATAAATCCGACACATTTCACAAGGAGTCCGCTTTCCAATGACGTCACTCCACGCACTAGTGCTCTGTGCTAATCATCCGACTGCTATCTCTGTGCTATCTCTGCCTGTGCTAGAGTTCGTAGAGATAACACAAAACCAAAAAATCTCACCTGACTGACTACTGGAGTGCTTGTGCGTGTTAAATAAATCGGTAATGTCTTAAGCAATATGTGCAATGGACACTACGCTAGAAATATGCAATATTAGATAATACTTTAAGTTAGCTTTAAACATTAGGTGCTCAATAAATTAACTAATTATTAGTCAAATACACTTAACGCCCGGTTTTTGGTTACAGTATCTATACGCGTTTTTTAACTTTTTATTTCGTGGTACAGGGATGCGTGACAAATGAAATGATCGATCTAAAGTTATCGATAAACTAAATCAGTCTAACTAAACAATCAACAAATTATCAAAACTAATATGAGATGACAATATAAACACAAAAAACGTATGATGGCTAGAACTGAAAATTAAAACAAATTTGTATTTTTGAGATAATATACAAGCTATTGAAACAGACCTAACTTAACAGCACTTGAAGAAGTCGAAAGGAATACCCAATATTTTGGCAAGCAATAAAACATTTTACTAACATATTTATTATTAATTTATTTATTTATTATAAAATGTTCATCATTTAATCTTGTAAATATTTACGAATCGTTTCAAGCATATTAGATGTGATTGTAGAAAGAATGTATTATAAAAGATATATCATGGTATTGCCAATCAACTTCTTCAAAGTTAATTTTGTATAGGAAACACAATGGAATTGAAATCAGAAAAGTGGAATGTGAACAAAACATGTTATTATATATATATATATATATATGTATATATATATATATATATACTTATAAAGGAAATTATATATTATATATAAAGTTAAAATATAGTCAATTAAAAAACATATTCATTAAAAGAGTAAACATGTATAGTATGTACAATTTCGAAAGGCATTTTGTAAATAACCAACATCATTGTACATAATTTATGACATTATTTTTTGAGATTCAGGGATATATGAAACTTGTAAATGAACAAAAGATAAAAACGATTGAAAATAAATAAACTGTATAATTTAACCAAAAACCGAGGCCAAAAACAAAATAAATCAGCACATCAGTAACGCACTTGAGGCTAATATGAATGCGTGAAACTCCTGCTGTAGGTTAGTGAAATTATTTAAAAAAAAGTTAGCACACGATAGGAAAATTAGGCCTAACAAATATTGGAAAAAAACTACTAACTATTCAAGAAAAAAATATATAACTAAAAAAAGCAGGACCATATTATATCTTAATCAAATCACGGGCGGCGATTGAATCACCTCAAATTTTCATAATCTTTCGTTTCATTTTTCTCCAGTCGGTCGCCCTCTCCCAAAAAAATTAAAATAGAAACTATAAAAAAAAAACAAATTTTTGAAGGTGACTCCACACTGTTAGCTGTGATCTACAATATGAATGTTTTATCAAAAGATGTCTACTTTAAAAAGAAAAACTAATAAGTAACATTTTTGTGTATGCACGGCGCGAAATTTTTAATTCCGTGCACAAAAATGAAGGGCGAAGCAAATCTGTATCTATATATTGCTTGTTATTTATTGAAATTTATAATAGATATTTAATTTTAGCTTTAGTTAAGTTAAATTATTTATTAGCATTTAAAACAAATGTACCGTGTGCTTGCAACTAACTAAAAATATTAAAAATAAATGAGTGGTACGATCATTATTTAAATAAAGAAACAATATTGTTTTATCTATAAATAAATCAAAAATCATCAAATTATTTATTGTAGCCTATTAGTTTTAGTTATAATTTAGAAATATTGTACCACGAATTAAATCAACATATTATTTATATTCATAAAATTTAAAAGAAACTAGTGATATATCATTTTATGTTTTATTTTTGTATTCATTAATTAATAATGTACAGTGATTTAAAACATGTATGTAGATGACTGATTATCAAATATTGAATGTGTTAATTTTAGTTACGTTGCTGCTGTGAAAAGACTTCATCATATGCTTATTCGATCGTTTTCCCCATGTTTTAGTTGCAATTTGTTCGTACTGACGCAACGGTCTAATTAATATTGATTGATTGAGTTATGCATTGTTAGATTAGGGGATGGGCATTTGGAAACAATTTGATTGATATGTTTAAGGAGAATTTAATGGTAGTATATTAACAAATAAAGAAACTTTATTCGGTGTAGTCAGTTTCTGTTAGAGCAAATAGATTTTAGATATTTAAGTTATTAATTTATTCAAAGAAAATTCTACTTATCTTCACTGCCTAGCCATTAAAAATTGCACTAAATTACATGATTCTAATAATGAAATTAAAAAAAATAGTTTAGATTAATTATAATAAACATTTTATTAAATAAAGCACTATAATATATAAAATTAATAAACATATTTAAGTAAATTAAAATGGCTTGCTGAAGCGAGCATTAAACATTAGAGAGCTGCACCTAAATAAACGTTAATTACTTAATAAAATATACTACCACTTTATGAACCGTGGAGGAGTAATTCACACATAAATCATGTGCCAAATAGCATCAAATCGACCTATGAAATATAAACGTCATTTCCTCAATTTCTTGCTATTATAACATCCCTCGTTCATAACTTTACTTTTGATACTAATAAATAATAAATGGCAGCCTATTATTACCTCAATAAGTCAAACTCTCCAAATGCCGATCTTCCTTTAATGAAAAATAATCTATGGACTTGTTATGAATAATAAAAATAAATTCTATTGAGAATCAAAGAATTTTATCGATGCGTTCGTTATAAGAGAAATAAAGAAAATACTAACATGAAATACATGCTTAAAGTATAGTAGATATATATGATGATGTGTGTAGATGATGATAAAATAAAAAATGAAATAAAAAACTGTGAAATTAGTTTGCTAAGGGAGATTTTATTTAACGGTGTAAAAATTGTTAGCGATTACGTTACTATTACAGTAATTAGGGTGTAGTTGTGATAATAAAAAGTGGTATTTTTTCAAGTTGCATGAATAGACGAAATGCGGCCATATCTAAGAGTAAAAAATGAAACTAATAACTAGATATAGATGCATGTACAAAACTTAGTCTATTCACAGCACAACATGTAAAAAATATAATAGAGTATAAGTAGAGTCATATTTAAAATAAAAAATGAGAGAAAAAGTAAAATATCAATTATATCATATGATTTATGTTGGAAATTAGGTTTCACGAATTCTTGCCATGATGAAATCCTAGCCTAGACTGACATTATTAATGCTTTGTTATTGACATTGTAGGATAATATACGAAATGTTTTAGTTGTAATATGAGAGAAAACGATAGTACTCTTAGATGTTGCAGTTCTGAATGAAAACTATTAATATTTTTACCAAAAGTGCTCATTGCTGTTATTAAAGAGAGTAAAACAATTAGACGAGGAACAAAGCTGTTTCAAACGGAGTGATGCTTTTATCAATAGAGGGATTTTTAAATGACGAAATCGTTGCATTATTTAACAAAAAAATAATAAATGTGTGTCTTTATTTATCATTTTTAAGATGAGAGATTCACCGAAATATTAACTACACTGTTAATATTAATATATTATTTCATTTCATCACATCCACCTTTGTACCATTTGAAATATAACATAGGTACTATTTATTTTGACAACAAAAAGAGATATGTAAATAATTGTAGAAAAGTGCCTCTTTTCAATTTGCGCATCGCTACTGTCTTGGTCAACTATTAGAATAATCTCAGATTATTTCAATGTTTTAACTGTTGTTATTATTTGGTTTATAATCGAATAAAGCTGCATTTTTACAGTTGTTTAATGTTTATTTCCTTCCCTACTTTTCATTTTTTTGCAAGAAATTATTTAGCTATTTAAATGAGTTATTATGTAAAAAAATCAAATAAAATATTTTTACTTTTCAATTTATTCGGAAAAATATGTATAACATTTTGTAGAAATCAAGTTAGTTTCGTATCTATTTATTTTCTATAAAAATATTATTTGTTTAATAATCAAGTTTGCTTGGTGGTTATTCTTTATAAAAACAATTGCGTAAAAATCAAGTTTATGTGGTATTTCCATTAGTAGTTTGTGGCGCCCCTCATGTATTCGGCAAGCTCAAATCTGCATTGACAATATATTGTAGCGCGCGAATTACAAAAATCAATTTTGAGAACTAATGTGCCGTAATTTTATATATGTCTTGTATTTTTGTGCATTATTAATAACAAATAACGATTAACAAAATTTATTTTTCTTTATAAATAACGATTTTAGAAAATAGATAAATTTATATTATCTTATTATCTTATTATATATATCTTGTCATTTTAATATCTTTATTTTATTTTTATGCATTATCAACAATAAATGAATACAAAACAATGTGTTACTTATATCATAAGTTAGTTTTATCTTTCTTTTCAGTTATATTTAATATAATAATAAAATAACTTATTCAATTAGAATTTTATCTTTTTGCAATTAAAACATTTATGATATATTCATAACTTTAATAATAATTTTAAAAAATATTTCGAATTTCGTATTTTCTTATATTTAATGTTTTATTATTCGCATCTTGATTTAGTTTATAAAATTCTGTGCAATGAATAAATGTTTACTCGTTAAACGAAGCCAAAACCGGATTTTGTTTAGTATTTTGCTGTGCGACTGTAGCCGCTCGATGAATTTACGCAAGCGAGCGTACGTTTCCTAGTAGACGAAGGGAAAGCCGAAGCTAACTTCTAGGACGTTTTTGATTGGCCATACAATTTAGGCAGCTGTGGGTTCATTAGAATTAATACGTTTTAGGTGGGATTGTATTTGTGAATTGTGTTTGAAGTATTTTTAATAAGTGTTTTAGTACGTGTGGTCAAGTTATCTAGTGTTTTCTTGTGATTTATGTTTATTTCTATAAAATTCTTACCATTTAGTCTATTATTTTTTTATTGTATTGTTCTGTGTGCATAAGGTCTAATCCAGCTCCTGCACCACAGCAAGGTGATTGTTTTCTTTTATTTTTGTTCTCAGTCCGTTTATTGTTAGTGATTCTTGATTTTGTTTTTTAGGTTTTAGTTTTATTTTATTTTCTTTTTGTATAAGTGTTTTAATGATACATTACAGACGCAATACACAATACACAAACATTGCAATTGTTTTGACACCTTACATCTAATGTAATGTAGAATTAAATTAAACACTAATAATATCCAAAAAAAATGTTGAAAGGCCACTAACGATGTCAGAAATTAATATAAATAAAAAAAAATTAAAAAAATAGCATATTAAAGTATATTTTTACAACCACCATTGATTATATTATATTACAAATTGCAAAATAAACGCCTTGCATAAATAATGCGAGGGGAGGAAGGAAAAGTTTTAGTACGCCATGCGTCCTGTTTGTTATTTGTTCCGTCTATGAAAAACCCATATACCGAATTTTATTCTTAATTACTACCACAAGTGCATAATTGGTTGCCTCGTAATCATGGGCGGTAGTTGCCGGTAATTGCACCAATGAAAAATATGCAAATAAAGGGCATCGCACATCTGGCAGATCGGCGGCGATGTACTACGCTGCGCGGCTTTCGGCATTTTCTTATACATTGTTCTATGACTATCGGCAGGCTGCGCAACCGTGCCGTTATATTGCGACGGCTGCCGACCCGTCATAGAACAATGCATAATAAAATGCCGAGAGCATAGCGCATCGCTGCCGATCTCTCAGATACGCGACGCCCTTTATGCGCTCCCCGCAGAAAATATCTGAACCCTGTGACTTCAGTGCCATCTGAAGCAATCTTCAGTAATCAAAAAAAAAAAATTGTCAATACACTTTACCAAATAAATAGCTATTAATAAAGTAAACAATTTTGTTTAATTAATGTTTTCTTATCTTTAAAAATAACGGAGAAATGCAAATATTCTAAAGGTTCACTTCAAATATCGGTAAATTTTGACGTTTAGCATACGAGTCGAATAAACCATTTTAAAGATTATATAGGCATTTCAAAAATTACAAAATAGACAATTTACATAACAAAGTTGATATTACTTCCGGTTAGACCAAAAGCAAGATTGGCAAAGTATTTCTTTAAATAAAGAAGTAAGTAAAAGCAACTTTGATTAAGAAAATATTGCTTTATAATTAAAAATAATCGAGTTATAGCTAACAAAGATTTTTTAAAACACCCTGTATATAGTTTACCTATGTTTATAATAAAATTTTTATCTTAAAATTATGTCTCAAATAATAAGTTTTTTACACCCATTATAAATCACCCATTATTTGTCTCGGAGACCTCTATTATAATAACGGATATTTTAATTATAAGAATATAATTTATTGGCTAATAACAATACTTAGGGTAAGTAAAATAAGATAATTAAAAAATGTATTTTCAAATTTTAATATAATAATTTATACAAATGGCAGGCATTTAACATTCTCATATGTAAGTATTATCATTATATATCAAGTACTTGTTTAAATATGTAAAATCAACAGCAACGTTTCAACGTTTTTAAAAGTTAGATTTTGCTACTATAACAGATATCTTATGACTACAATCAAACTACATAACAGATTTATATAAATTAAATAGGAACATTCAAAAACAATAAATAAAAATAAATTGTGATGATTTATACTCAATAGTTTTGTCAAAGAGGAAATATTTTAGAAAAAGTTGAATTACAAAAATTAAGAAAATAATCACTTTAATAAAAATATAACAATTTATACATAACTAGCTTGTCCAAAAAAAACTTTCGAAACCCGATTATCTTTATATAATATTATGATTAATCAAGTCTAATTTTATAATCTCAAAAAATATAAAGTCAATTCCTCTGTGTATAATTTTACTAGTAAAAAAATGCATAACAGTTACTTTAAAGGTAAATTCATTTGTCTTATTTTTAAAATTAGAAATTATGTTGTGTTTAAATACAGAGTATTCTGCAGACTTTCATTGTCCCAACCTATCGAGATAATCGGATTTCATTTGTAGATTGTAGATTCTAAAAACTCAATGTAATTAGTATTGATTTATAAAGGCAAGTAAAAATATTGTATAGTTAGAATATATCATATCTCAAACACATTTTGAGCAATAGCATATTTTCAAACAATTATATAAATTATAATAACTATTCCATTTGTCAATCGTAACATTTTTTTTCTTATATAACAAAATATTAGCTGCAACTGCAACAGTTTTAAAGTAATATCATGTCCATCAATTATGACTAATAATGGCTTATCAATTATCATACTATTGTTCAGAAAATCAAATCGATTTTCATACTTAAGTGTCAACGATATATTGTATCTCAAAAAGCAAAACAAAGCATCATTATGGCAAAACCGATCCTTTCATATTTATTCATAATCATAGCAGCTAATCCAAATTTGACTGCAGCTTTTAACACTCTTGGACTCCAGAATATTACAATAAATTTAAGCCAAGTAGCAGGTTCCCTTCTCACCGCTGGTACAATTGTTTGGGTGATCCTGCAAGTACTGTTATCTTCATTACTTGTTAAACGTTTTGTATGAATAAAACCATGCTTATCAAAATAGAAACCGTATATTGTACCAGTTAACATTTTGTATGTCGTCAGCGCTGGATATATGCCTGTGGTATTTTAATTTGTATATCTATATCTTGGTTATGTTTGTTACTTTGTTATGCCATCTGTCAAAATTTTACAAACAAAAAATATTCGATTTGAGCATGTTTGGTTGCATAGTCATTCGTGAAGTTGTACAGGGTGTTAAAATATTGCGACTATTAGTCGTCCGAATCATAACTTTACTTTTTGATAAAAAAATATATAAACCACAAAATATGACACAAATAAAATAATAATACAAGCAGAGTTTTGTTTGCAGTTGAGTTTTTGTTTGTCCGTTTCAACTGCTCGGACAGTTAATTACCAATCAATTCAAAAACTGCACAAAAGCACTCACTCGTTTCCACCAAACTGATTAGAGTTGAGAAACACACCAAAATCATTTTACCACTTCCGATGGGGACAGAAAAAACACAATTATAAGAGTTGCAAAACAGACGAGTTTATATATTATATTATAAAGTTGTTAAAATGTTGGCTATTGTTGGTTAAGAAAATGTATCACCCATGTATCCTATTCTATATTGTTTCTTGGCACCTGTTGGTTATCACCGTGTTGACCTTAAGAGAATTTGCTTTTCTCATTTTTAATTTTCAAACAAATTGCCCAATCTCATTCTTTGTGATATTGAGTCCACATTCTTTTGGGTAAAAGATGGGTAATCAAGCAGTTTTTGGTTGTTCAATAAATAGTTCCCCTGGCATCTTATTATCAGGCAAATTGATTTTGCAAATCACAATTTTGTAGCTTGTAGAGATTTTATTCTCTACGTCCTAACAAAGGAATTCATACGCACTTTTTTGTTTACATCTCTGAGTGTTAACCCTCTTTTCTCTCGACCTATGATTTGTAATAATATTCTCATGGTGTTTACTTCGTACGTTGATTGGCTATTACTATTTCAAAAATAAACGACCCTCCTACTCTTTTAATCTTTTTCATATAGTAATCAAGATTTCTCGATATACTAGAATAAGGTTACAGTTCTAAAGGTTACTACAGCTTTATTAAATTGTATAATAATTATTATTATTATTTACATAAAAATTAAGAATTAACAAAAATTCTAAATTGAAAAAAAGTTTGTTATTGATTTTATAATTTTATTACAAACAAACAAACAAATTAATAAATAAATCATAAGTGTAAAGTCATTACCGTACTAGTACTTAAAATACACGTTCGCACTGCTCATATATAAGCTGAAAAAATTGACATAAAGTTAGAGCGCATTTTAGTTGTTTAATTATAAGTTTAGAGTGGTAATGCATTCACAATTTTTTGTTCAAATTTCGTTTTGCTTTCAAAATATGTGAAAATATATAGTGTTCCATTTATACAAATAATATTTTTCATTATATTAATAATAATAAATATAATATTTTATAAACCAGTTATTCAATTGTTTTCACCTTTAAAATTTGCAATGGAAATAATACTACCTTGCCGATTTAACCAATGCAGTGACTCCAATAACAACGAAGTTAGCAATGGTTAACGGATAACTTGGGACACCCTGTATATATAAATACTACAAATCCTGTGACAGTAACAACATTAACCATGATTATAAAGTTAATGTGAGAGGTTGTGTATCAAAGTATAGAGTCATTCATAGTTCGTTCAAAACTTTACACTCATTGTATATATTTGGTAAGATGCAAATCATATAGTTAATAATTTACGTAAAATTTGCGCAAATTATAATACATTATTTTAACGTTGCAGAATATACGTATTGTTTACATTATTATTTATATGTAAAAGAAATGTATTAAAATTAACGACGTTTTAATGTAAGTTTTTTATAATATAAATTTGCATAAAATTTACTTTAAAAAATATAATTTTCATTTTTAATAGACATTATTTACATTACAACTTCGTTACGTAAATTTTATGCAATGTAATACTAGGATCGATTTGATTCGTGTGGACTTAATTAGTAAAGTCAGACCAAACTTAAAATGTTTTGACTATAACCTTTCTCGCAAGATATGCTACGCGTGGTTAGTGCATTTAGAGCGTGGAGGTATTCAACTAGTCTAACCCAATCCACCAAACCACTCATAGCTAGATAGTATAACTAGGTGTAACCAGGTGTAGACTGTCAAACCCATACTGTCTACTGGATTGTGCAAATATTTTTGATTTCCCAATCCTAGCCAAATATTGGCTAAGATCTTTCACAAAATAAATCAAATAGTGTACATTTTAAACCTACTACCTAATGTGAGAAAAAAAAAGTAAACAAATAAATCACAGATTAATTAATTAAAAAACTTTATTACATTTTTTCACATTCTTCTTATTGTACTACGTGTATTAAATAGAATAAATATGTTCTCAAAAACAGTTTTTTTTTAAATACTATATAGTATGAAACAATATGGAAATTGTTCATCAACTAAATTTTAACGCAAATAAATATTTTTAAAAACTATATAAAAGCAAGACATTATTTATTCAAATTTCGCTATTGAGAGATTAATTAGTCAAGCAAATTGCATCTGATGTTGAAACATGTAACAAATTGACACTCAAGATTTAACAATATTCTTTATTCAAAGTTTTTTCTGCATATTCAGTGAATATATACCAATAGCATCCAAAATGACAATGTCTGACGCAAGAATGCAACGTATGTTATGTATCCTGTACATAACCTAAGTTGGTATATTATGTAGAATATCTCAAAAATTAGAGAAGACGAAAAAAGTAGATAGTTTATGACTCGTTTTTTTTTTCGTTTTTAACAGCAGTTAATGAGATTTTGAAACTCATTATTGAGTAGGTAGGTGAACTGAAAATAAGCAATTTTGAAGAAGTGCATTATAATAAATGTTTTGTGCTCGGTATAGCAATGGTATTGATAAAATTTGAATTAATAATTTCATAATTAAAATATTAAATATATTAAAATTAAATAACATATGTTTACAAGAAATGCTTCTTCAAAAATATAGATTTCACATTTTCATTCAGCAATGAGTACATAATATAGTACTCATTGCTCTTATGTATGTTGCGATATAATCTTTACTTGTTTTAACTTCTTGGTAACTTTGTAAGGTCCAGTCACATTTTCCAAATTTAGGAGTAAAAGGTTCTGGATCAGTATGTGCACCCCTACCTTCACCTGGCCCTATGATAATTATCAAATCTCCATCATACTTATCAACATATTCTCTAAAAGCATTACCATCATTAAAATATACAAAGATCAAAGCATAATTCTTATATAAGCTTTCTTCTGTAATTGGAAATTCAGGATAAACATGTGGTATAAAAAGAGGGTTGCTGTGCCTGCTTTCCCACCATTCTCTATTAATTTCATATCCGAGAACAGGCACTCCTAAAATATTACAGAAATTAAATTATGTAATTAAAGTAATATTTAAATTACTTACCAATAAATTGCATTAACAACCATTCAAATAATCCACAGCCACATCCTAAACTAATCACTCCTTGCATATTAAATTTATCTAACTTTGATTTAATATATTCCAAATTTTCTATACTGGGCCAAACCCATAATAAATTCAATGCATATTGACTTTTAGAATCTTCATTTAGTTTTATAATTTCTTTCCAATTATTTTCACGGTACAAACTAATAACAGTATTTATGAAGTTGTCTTCCATGTTCAAACGGTACAGTAGTTATTGATTCACTGAACATGTGCAGTTTTTTTCTCCTAATTATAAATAATTATCCTTGGGATAAGTTCAAGTGCCAAGTTTTTTTATACATTCAATGTTAACTGTATTGATAAATTAACTTAGAGAAAACAAAGGATTTTAGCTTATTTCTGGATGCTGTGATGACATGTGTAAATTATACACTTCCTTGTTAATTGATCGAAATTGGCAAATTGGACACGAAAATAAAAGTTCCTTATCTAGACCTGGATGTTTTGTTTTTATATGTACTTTGTATGTACTACTTTGTATGCACTCATAATCACAATGGGTGCATTTATATGGTTTATCTCCTGAATGCCGTAATTTGTGTCTGCGTAATGAATTGTGATCGGCAGTAGTATATTCACATTTATCACAAGTGAACGGTTTCTCGCCTAGAAATAAAATAAAAATTGCAAATGTTACAAGTAATTGTATAATTTATTATAAAAATCAATGAAATATATCAATTTTATTTGCAATATCCAATATGAATATTTTCATATAACAAAACAAAAATAGAGGCAGTAGTTTATAAATAAACCATATACAATTTTATTAACTTGTATTTATATAAAATGTAACATTACATAATTGCACATGTAGTAAATATATAAATAACTTTCAATGCATTTAGACTTTTATAGCATACATATCAACTTGTTTATTCTATTAATATATTTTTTTAATTAAATTCAAATGTACCAGATCAATATTTATTATCTTATATACGGGGATTTGAAAACATGCATCCCCACAATTTATTTTGTTTATTGTGGGTTTTAGGGAAACCCCAAAATAAAAATCTACAAAATTTTAATTCAATACGATTTTAATTTTTAATGTAATATTTCTATGGGCGTGATTTTTTATGTAAAACATCTAATGACGCGTAGGACAAAAGCCGTCACCCTAGTAATGAATCAGGCTCAATAGCAGGAAGTTCGCACAGAAAACACGAACTATATCAGTGACACTGGCAAACAATATAATGAGAGACAGTGACAATATAAATCACCAAAATGAACAGCTTCCTTTGAAAAATGGATTTTGATGTTTCACCTTTCACCTGCCAGGGTTGCCGCGACGGCTTCCTTTTTTTCATATTCCAATTTAGCAACACGCAAAAAACCCAATTTATCTCAAAATTGATGAGTGACATCAATTTTACATCATCTTTCTTTCTCTCTCTTGACGTGTCAAATTAAAACTTAAAATTTGACGCGAAAGAAAGAGAAAATGTAAAATCGATGAGTGGAATAATTGAGGAGCAACATCAATATAAACAAATCGAATTTGACAAGCTAATTAATAATATCAGTATCAGATACATACGGTGACGTAGCAAGAGACCGTCTTCAATGCTATTGATTCCAGGTTCCCGCGATTAATAATTTTTGTATAAAAAATGCAATAAAAAATTTACTTCTGCTGTGTGGCCGAAGCACACTTACATTTTTTTCTTATTAGAAGTTTGGTTTTACGATAGGGCAATTACACACAATTATAAAATAATTTTTTGTTACAAAAAAATTAAATTGTTTTGTAAGTTAAATAAGGCGAGTTTTTGCAGCAAGTATAAAGGTGCAACCGGGACGGTTCGCGAATAGTTCGTTCGGCGGATCAAACAAAATATTGTCGGTGTTACAAGAAAGGCATTTTCAATTCGAATTAGGAAGGCTCCGTGTATTATATATATATATATATATATATATATATCCGTCTATTTTATTTTATTCTGAATAAATTAATGAGTTGATTATGAAAATATTATATAAGTAGTAAATTTATAAAACAAAAAACATGTTTTGGGACCCGAAGGTTAAAGACAAAACTCGTCTTATAAAAAACAGGATGTTTCTTTACAAACGTTCTTTTAGCAGCACTTGTACTTGTTATAAATCTTGTTTTATTATGTATTTTTAGATATGCAAAAATGAAATAACATTATTTTTGTTAACCTACATCATTTTATCTACAGATGTTTTGCGAAGAAATCCCGTTGTATTTTATAGGAATAAATTATAGGATAAGTTTCAAAATTGAAATGCTTATTTAAAAAAATATATGAAAAAATAAGCGTGCAATGGTAGAATTGCTCATATAAATATAGCAGCAAAAAATTGTAGATAAAAATAATTTATACGCACCTTAGTCCAGTCAGTCGAGGTATTGTATGTTGGAAAATATGTTGTAATGCATTTTTTAACTTGTATACCGGGTGGACAATTTATCGAAAGACATTGAAATATCTCAAAGATACGCATCTGAATCAAATTTGTTTGCCTAAACGAGGGTCATCAAATGATAACAAAGTCGCCCCCCGCCCCCATCCCCACCCCTAAGGTAGGAATATGGACAACTTTGAATTCTTAAATCAAAACCCCCATTTTTATTGCAAATTCGGACTCTATAGAAAAAAAATGTATAAAACAATTTTCTTATTGCGTGAAAAAATTGAACCTGTACTGTTCGCCTAGGCTACTGTACCAACTATTACGTAACAAGAAAAGTGTTCAATAAAAAAGTTGCGTATTTTTCCCCTAGATTCTGAATCTGCAATTAAAAATGGCGGTCGTCTTAAGATAAAATACTAACTACCAACTAACCTAATCTGAAGATAACTCCCATATTTTATTGCAGACTGGCGACCATGAGAGAAATTTTGGCAAAAATATCTTAAACGGTGTATCCTAGTAAAAAGTTACGATTAAAGAGCATTAAATTTTGTGTCAAATAAGTACAATAACTTGACAATTCGGTCAAACGGAACGCTGAAAAATTACAATAAAAAACTATTGTTATTGATCTAGTTGGTTATTTTACTCCAATAACTGGTTCAAGCAATCATCGACTACCGGTGGTAAAGTGTTATTACATTGTTGAACTGCTGTAACCTGCATATGGAAGAACACTTAAGACCAGCCTTGTAGCAAAAGCAAGCCCAGCAACACCCTACTTTGTAAATCTTGGCGCTTGTTTCTACTTACGTACAAGACAAACTAGATCAGTACTGAGTGAAGTAATTTTTATCATCACATCTAAACCACCGATTCTTTCAAATGTGTGCAGTGGAAAAGTCTCGTTTTTTAGTATTCCGGCTGAAAATTATCTTATGAGTTGCATTATGTCTTTATTAGACCTAACAACATTGCGCGGAGTAACGACCATCATATGAAAAGTTGCATTTTCGTCAAGTGTCGTAATATTGAAATTAGTAATATCAAATTGACAAAATGCATTATATTGTATTTGCGTTTTTGAAGATAAAAACAGCAGAGTTTTTCAAAAATAAACTTTGTCATAGGAAATTGAAAAAGAATAGGATTTTGATCATATGCTTGGAACCAATATTTTTGTAAAGATACCAGTTGAACTCTGTGAGAATTTACTTCATAAAAAATCGAAGTCTGGTTGCTTTCATTATATAATATAGCTGTACAATTTTTTATTCGCTTTTCAAATGAAATGTTTTTATCTTACACTATAATTCCATCGGCAGTTACAGAAATATCCGAATGACAGATTCGCCTTCACCCAAAAAGTTATCAATTGGTTATAAAATTAATTCGCAATTTTTATCGCAGGTACCCTTTACAATTAATTGTCAATATGAATTTAATGGCCGATATTTTGTAAGAATACAACTGCTATCTTTGTAGATACTTCGACAATCAAAATATGCTTAAAATAATTCTAGTCACAATTGAACTATTTTAATATAATAATGGCACAATTCCACTGAGTCGTTATGTAACTATTATAGAATCAGTGCTGCTCGTATCGTGAAATAAATTAGAAAGACAAATAAAATTCCGATATTATTAAATTTTGTAGCACATGCCCGCATGTCCGCACAACAAACAAGTATCATGCCGCATATCGTTCAGTGTTGCCCCGGTAAAATTGCACCTTTAGTCTTCCACATCTCTAATCCGCTGGTAGAACCATTTTTCAATTTCTATTTGCAAGCATGGTTTGAAAAATCAAGTTCCTTCAAAAAATATTACATATCATCACTTGTGCTCGTTAATTGGCACAAACTAATAAATGCATAATGTGAAAGATTTCTTAAAACAAGCTCGGACTTTCTTCCTATGAAGGTAGTGATCACGAAACCTGTCTGGTGGAAAATCTTCTAGTAAAAAATGGAAGATGCAGAACATTCGGGCGTGCTGTTAATATTACATGGTGTGCTATGAATGCATTTTAAATTCGCATGTACTTACACAACGTGGCGTAATAACGCATCTAAATCGCATGTGCGTATCCATTAAAATTTATTTTATTACGATATACGATTCGCAATTCCCATTGATGGAATAAATAAAATTGAGCTCTATAAAAAATACTTGAGTCTAACGCGTTACCCAAAAATCTGGACTATTGCAGATTATACAAACACTAAAATAATATAGTTTTCCAATAAAGACGAGTCGATGTTAAAATAGAATAAAACAAGCTGTGTGTGAGGTACTAATGAATTATTAATTTTTTATTCAAAAGGCCCATGTAGATCATTATGTATGGTATATGACATTGAGGCGACGCCAACCCACACGAGGATCACCAGGTGACAATGCATCCACAATAAGTTACTGTTTGGAGCGGATTTTGGGCCAGCTCATTCATCAGCTCATACTTCTTTGAAAACGACGTTGGTGAGGCCATCACTAATTTCTTTTAGCCGCATTGAACGATATGATTGTGGATAACATGTGGTTCCGGTGGAACGGCGCTACGTGCTACACAGCAAACGCCAAAATGGACATTCTGCATAAATGAGTTGAGGTTAAAGTTATCTCTCGGGTACATGGCGTGAATTTACCACCAAGATCGTGTGATTTGATCCCTCTAGTCATTGAAAAATGTTCGAGACCGTGCCACCGTGCAAAGCTGCGGCGCGGCTGTTATTTGCACGATGTTATATACCATACATAGGCCCTTCAAATAAAAATAAAAAGAATTTAGTTAGTACCTCACACACAGCTTGTTTTATTCCATTTCAACATCGATGCACCCTTATGGGAAAACCCCCCATAAATTCCTTCTATTCTCGTAATGTTAGATGGTGTACTACAAATGCAATTTAAATTGGCATTTACTGCGCATTTCCCCTTCCTAAGCTGATGTGGCGTCAGATTGAGAAAAAGTTAAACAAAGAGGGATAGATATATCGGTGCGTCGACACACAACATCTACGTTCGGTAAAACCATTCGGTGCGGTGCATTAGCGGTGCGACGTAATGGTTACGTGGCGTCAGTGTGGTGTAGTGTAAAATTGAATAAATGAACGCAACGGTGTAAACGGTGCGACATCAACAAGATATACATTAATTTGTCATTTGTATTAATGTAATTAATAAATAATCCAAAATGAGGATATAAGGAAACAAATAGGTATAGACGGGACGGGACCTTAACTACGGAAATCGAAAGAAAACAACTTATATGGTACGGCCACTTACAAAGAATGGACGAAAACCGATTACCAAAACAAATTATGCAATGGGTACCACCAAATCGAAGAAAGAGAAGAAGAACAAAGAAAACTTGGAAAGAGGCGATGAGCTCGAGAGACCTGAGATCGGACCAATGGAACGACAGAAACTTATGGAAGTTGGGCATCGGACAACGTCGACGGACGTTTTAAAACCGAACCTACTGCTTTGGTATAAATACTTGTAAATCTTCTCATTCTTTTTCCAAAACCCAGGTTTCCATTAAACAGACTACTTTTGCCGACTTCAAAAACTTATTGAATTGTTTTCTTTTTCCAGATTCAATTTTTTTAAAAGCCTGTTACTTCACAGATTCCCATTTGTTTCATCTCTTTCTATTTTATTCATTCTCAAACTTTCTTATTTTGTTTGTAGTATTACCCCCGCCCCACAGTTTATTATTATTTGCAATTAGTTTTTTAATTGACTTCCCTTTTAACATTTACATACTCATATTTTGAATACTAGTATTCATCTCCAATTTTTAATTACTGATAGGCTACTATGACACCTTTGTTTTATCTTTTTTTTTTCTACATTTACTCAGACTCTTATTTTTACCCACATCCATGTACAATGAGTCAAAGCTGACTTTTAAAGCTACTATTTGAATTAATTTTGAAAATTCTCTATTATTTGGTTCATAGGAAGTGCCTAAGTTGATTTGTATCTCCATCTTTTTGTAATCCATTAACAATTATAATGGTTTGTTTAACTCGGCTTTTTCTAAATAAACAATCCGCTCCAGTTCATGTTTTGTTTGCCCATTTATCTTCTTTTTCTTAAAATATTCACTAATTTCTTTTAGAGTTATTTCCACTCTAATCATTTTTTTGATAAGCATATTAATTTTAGCCTTCATTTTATTTTCTTTTATTCCTTTTGTTTGGGTGCGCGTCCGGTCTCCGGTAACTGCCACGTGTTACCAATGTAACACTGAGCCCTCAAGGCTAGCGGAGAATCGAATTATGCATAGCCAGTAAATCTAGCTGTGGTAATTGGTCATTGCAAAAGCAGCTCAGACTTAAATAACAATTTTGCACTTGATTATTATCAATAAAAGCATATTCAGTCCACTCAATAGTTTTACCTCGACATACCAGCACAAGCATCGTTACACCTTCCGATCGTTTACTTTTGCGTTTGGATGGCTTTTTTTCTCTTTATTTTCAAAATGCTCGTTAAGGTTGTTAAGATTTCTGCAACTATTTGTACGCAATCTTCCCCCAATCATTACAGTAAAACATTGTTATGTTGATCATAAAGATGGTTTCAACCTTTATTACGTGGTACTTCATTATAAAATAAAACAATTTACTAAGTTTTTACCACAAAAATATTTATTTAAAATCAATATATTAGCGCCTTAAGTTTTGACTTGTGAAGGTTGATCACTTGATAATGACCTTCACAAGTCAAAACTTAAGTCGCTAATATATTGATTTTCAATAAATATTTTTGTGTTCTTGAACACTTGATAATGACCTTCACAAGTCGAAACTTAAGTCGCTAATATATTAATTTTCAATAAATATTTTTGGAGTAAAAACTAAGTAAATTGTTTTATTTTATTTTTATGTTGATTCAAGCCGTTCAAGCGGATGAGTGAGTTGCGCAAATTTTTTTTGCACCAATCCAGTGTTATTGTACAGTAGACAACGCGTTATGACTGATGTGTTATGTAAGTTATGTTATCATCGTATCTAGTGAACAACATGTGAACGCATCGAGTTGAGAGCGAAGACTGGGAATCTAGACGTTAGATTTTGTTTCTTAGTATACATCCCGCTTTTGCTGAGCAAAGACTTAACTTTAGTTCATCTCAATTTAGGTAGGCTGTACTTACTTTTAATAGTTTATAGTCTTAATAATGTTTAGTAATAACCAAAAATAATGAAAAACTAAAATAAGAAGAAGATCACTCACGGCCGTGTTACGAGAATGTTTTACATACTCGTACTTTCAGATTAAATCTTTAAACGGGCTGCGTAAAATTGTTGTTTGTGCATACAGGTTATGTTCTCTTAATCAAATTATCATACCAAAACTTTTAAGTTGCAGAAACCACATATCATTACAAACAATACCACCTGTGTAATCTAATCTTTGCTATTTTGTTACAGGTTATTTGAATTAAATGTCTTTTTTTATCTTATGTATTTTTTTTCTGTTTTACTCTTTCACTGAAAAAAGTTTTTTGTCTACATTAGAAGAAAATTATTTAAATGGTATTGTTTATAAACAATTTAAAATAGATTAAATCACACTTATATTATTTATGATTTGCAAAAATGTGTGCAGATAGTAAGTATTAGAATAAAATTATTTGTTGGCAAAGATATTATAAATGATTACGCATGCATTAATAGTGACTATAGTGCCGGCGCAGACATTTACGAGATTCGATTAAAAAAATGCGCGGGGCCAAAAGTATTGATTACACACATTTATAAATTCCTAATATTTGTCTAATGTTTTTTGCTGATAAATTTTCAATAATGTCATCAAAGTTTATGAATTTATGAATCATAATTTAAAGTTTGGGCTTGTAGTGATTAAGTGAGGGGGCGACCAAAGTGCGGAACTGTGTTACGGAGAACGCGCGGAATCCTCTTTGCGCCGGCCCTGCCTGCCAAGAATTAACAATACTTTTTAATAAATGATCAACGAATAGCTGTTTAATTAACACTTTGGATAAATATTAGAAACCATCACTCAAAAATATAGATACATTCTTTTGGAGTTAATAGTAAAACAATATAAAGTATTTTAGTTTGTTGTATTAATTTAATATTAATTAAAATTGATTTGTTTTATTATTTAAACGTTGCGTTTGAAATACATTTTAATGCTAATAAAATACAATTATAATTATATAAACAATGATTAAAACATGTAAAAATGGTAATAAGTGTATAATTATTTGATTAATAAATGCGTGCGCCACTGGTCGAAATCATACTGTACAGACTGGTATTGCCAAGGTGGCATGAATGGATAAAAGTCACGCAGTTTATGAATGGTGGCTAACACGAACTTCCTGTTTTCATGCAATTTGTCCCTCATCCATTTACAATAACTCAAAGCTGACTTTTAAAGCTACTATTAGAATTAATTTTGAAAATTCTCTATTATTCGGTTCATAGGAAGTGTCTAAACCCTCACATCCTTACGGTTATTTACCTGGATCCTAATCTGGGTATAATAGCCAATTGTTCGACTTCAAATGACTTCAACTATTTGACACAATTGAAGGGATATTAAACATTATTATCTGCATTATTAAAATATTTTATAGGTTTCGTTTACTAATACCATTTACCTCCCAAAAATTCAATTTTAAATTAGAAAAACCGTTTTATGAACTCACACATTTCAAATACTAACAATGGCAAATTTTACCCAAAAAAAAATTGGCACTATTGTAAGTTAGCAATAAAATAGTACGTGTTTTTATTTTATTGATTAACTTAACTTATTTGACATAAAACAGCCGCATATTATTTTTTACTCATTGATAAATACAATTTTCTAATGCAGAAAAGTTTAAAGTAAAAGCAGTAAATCATAAACACTGTCATGTTTTATAGAAAAATTGCATATTTTGATTTAAGCAAATTTGTTTATTTGAATTTTAAAAAAGGTATAATTAAATTAATTTAAAGATTATACAATTTGTATGGCATATTTTAGCAAATAAATTTGATGCATATAAAATTGATACATTTTTATAAATAATTATAATTAAAATGTTTGCATCAATGTGGTTTAAAAACCACCTTATAGCTATTGGTTTCATAATGATAAACTATAGAATCTAGAGGTAATGTAAAATAATTACAATAATACTAACAAACTATTTTAAATTTCTTAAACTTTATATGGAAAATAGTGATTGTAATTTTTTTCTTAATTTGAATATTTTATACTTTTGTTTAAATTTGTCTCTAGACAAACTTTCAAAATTTTTAGGTTTTACCAAAGGTAAAATAACAATCTTTGTCTAATTATAGGCAATAATAATCTGAGTAGGTAGATTTGCCACCAATTTATCTAACAAACTAACATATTAATCAAATTAATTTTAAAACTTATAAAATATAAATAACAAAATAGTTAAAATGAATTTAAAAATAGATAAATAAGGTGTACAATAGTAAAAGTTAAGTAATTCACAGAATCACGTTTATAAATGTGCTCCAATTTTTGTCCAATTTATGCATTATTATTGATAATCTATTACATATGTGATAATTTCACAACTTTCATACAATTTGATGTTTTAATGTAATGCAAAAATCAATATGATGCGTTACAAAGCTTTTGTAAAAAGTTAAACAATTGTCTCTATTTAATTATTGTTGTTAAAGGAACGTGAAAGTGAATAATTAGTTTTAAGCTTCATAAATACTGAATTAGCGTTATGCTATGTTTTTAGATCTTTTTAAGGTAACATATGCCAAAAATATAATAAAAATATACGTTGCATGTTGTATAATTTCCGTTTACACAGCAGCTACTATTTCTTTGTATTTTAAACATCCGTTTAATTGTATGCACAATCTGTGTCTTGATAAATGCACAGTGTCTAATAAGCAAACTTGTAAATTTTTTCCTTGGATTTCTTTCTTCATTTTGGGTATTTTGTATTGGTCGTATTAGGGATAATCTTGTGAGGTTTGTCCCTTGATAATAAATTGTTGTTGTTATTGTTTTGACAAACTAATTTGCCTTAAAGTTTCCTTCTATGCCTTTATAATACTAACCTAACCTAATATAACGTAACCTGACCTAATCTGCTGTATATGATAATTTCTTCAGATATACCACCTTTGGTGCCATTTTTGTTTTTGGCACCAGAAGCTGCCTCGGCTTATACCCTTTTCTAGTCTATTTTCCAAAAAAACTTCATTCTTCTCCATTCATTATCCATAATTCTGTATCTTTCTCCCCCTATCAAATTATATTTTTCTTTATTTCCATTGATTTTATATTTACCTTTTTTTGATCACGTCCTTCAATTTTAATTAAACTGACCAGATTTTAAAATTGCTGAAACTGGACACTATTAACAGATTGGCGGGGGAAGATGGTGTCTTGTTTAAAAAAATTGGTTTAGAGTAACAAAAATTTATTATTGTAGAACATAAAAATACCGTGATTGCAGCGACAAGCGAGAGCTTTGCGCTTGTAAATAAAGTAATGTACAGACTTCATTAACAATTTAGATAACAAATATAAAGCACTGTGGCAATGCATTACCAAATTTAAAAAGTAGAATGTACAAAAAACATTGACAAAATTTATGTGAATGACAAACAAATTAAAGGCCCAATTAAAATTGTAAAGGAATTTAATTACTATTTGAAAATGGACACTATTTCCAAGTAGTTATTAAATTCTATGATAAATAAAGTACCTGATGTAAATTATAATTTTTCAGACCAATTGAATGTTAATAATAGCCTCTTTCTAAATACACTAACGACTAACCGATATTGACATAAAATGATGTTTATTAACTTAATAAATAAAACAAGCACTGAAATATTTGGTTTTTCTAATAAAGCATTTCAATATGAACTTTTAGAACCATTAGAGCACTTAAAAAATGTATTTCTTGAAACCGGTATCTTTCCTAAAAAATTAAAACTTCTATGATAACTTTAATTTATTAAAAGAATGATTATTTAAAATTAGAAAACTATAGGCCTATTTCTTTTCTATCATGTTTTCCAAACTATTTAAATATTTTATGCTACATTCACTGTAACTATTTTTAGATAAATATAAAACACTAACAAACAATCAATTTTTGACAGCAATACAACCACAGCGATAAACTAATTTTTAATGAATGCTCATAAAAACCTTGAAGAAAAACAAATAATGTTGGCTACCTTTTGTAAATGTAAGCAAGCTTTTGATTGTGTCCATCATGAAATCTTAATTGAATAACTACATCACTAAGGAATAGCAGAGAAGTGGATAAAATCTTATCTAACAATAAACATGATTAGGTTAATTGTAACTTGTAATATCCGTAGAAGGCTCTAGTGGAGCCGAAACTAGTAATGTATTTGAGAGAATAAATTCAGAATAGATTATCACATAGCAACGGTCACTTCAATTAAATATGTTAGAATATCTGTTGTAGTAGTGTAGTGAAAAAGAAGTTAAAAACGTGTGCATGTTTCAAATAAACAAAATAGAAGCATATGGGTACCTAAAATGTGATCATCTAGAAATAAAAGCAAACCGTATTATGCACGATCTAGATAAATAGTGCTAATAAATTTATCTTAAATTTTTAAAAAACAAAATGTATGATAATATACATTAAAAAAAAAACGTTCCATCTATTCAAATAATGACAAGTTTTTAAAAAAACCAAAGTCTATTTGATTTTTAGGATTACAGTTGGAACAAACCCTTAAATGGTGTAGACATTGTGAAAATCTTTAAAAAAATTAAAAAATGTACCCTTATAAAAAATCTGCAAGATTGTGTACAGATATTTTAAGAACTACTTATTTTAGCAAAATATAATCGCTGTTAAAATATGAATTAATATTCTGGGGGTTGTCACCGCAACTAACAAACGTACTAATATTTCAAAAACAAGCAGGCAATAATAAACTTTTAGGTTAATTTTCCCAATCACTAATTGAAAAACAAACAATAAGAGCAATAGCGAATACTTATAGTACTGATGGTTGTCGACCATACTTTAAACAATTTAAAAATCTTATTCAGATGAGCCTCTGTATATATGATCTGGCCTATTACATAAAACAAAAAACCGAGTCTAAAAATACTAAATGTGATGGTCATGTGCATGAGCACTTCACTAGAAATCGTACTGAATTAGTCATTCCGCATCATACAACATACATAAATAGTTTCAGACCTAACATTATGGGTTCTAAAATATATGAAAATCTTGAAAAAATCTTAAAACAGCTACCGTATAATCAATTTAAAAGTTAAAAGTTTTATAACCTAAAAGAGTTTTTTTAATGTATTCTATTAAAATTTTAATATGTAATATGTACTTTTTATACTTCTTTGTTTTGTCTAATCTTCTGTATTACATGTACAATCAAGATTAATAAAGTATTATTATTATTTTTTCTTATTGAAATTTTGGTATTTCACATCAAAATTTCATTCAATTTTTTGATCTGACAATTGGCGTTTGTTTTGACGATATATACTTTGACATTTGCTGCAAAATTTTGTCAAAAAAAAAATCTAAACTTTCTTAAAACGCAGGAACAAATTTAAAAAAATTGGGAATGTTTTACAGCAATTTTAATGGATTCTCTATTTATTAACACTCTTTTTTTTCCGTACTATTCTCAATATGTTTCTATTCCAAAATATGTCTGACTACCAAATGCCTTTAACCTGATCCAGAGTCAAAACTCAAATCCTTTTATGCATTTGCAATTTTTTTTCCTATTGTCTATTAGGAATACACCGCAACAAACAAAACATTTCACATTTCCTTTTTGGCGGTTGCATTTATAATACACTATTCCAAATGTTGCTCTTTCTTTCATGAGCTACTTTTGCCATTCTCATGGGTACTCATATTTCTTTTTCTTCAAATCTGCTGTTAATTTAGTACCAAAATCCTTATGCTTTTTCACTTGTTCTAATTTATATCCTACATATTTCTACTTTCTAAATGTTGATTAATAATCTCAAAAATTTAATGTTGGAAGAAACACTGCCTACGGTACTAAAATCTACGTAAAAAGTGCCAATGTAATAGTCTTGTTTCAATAAAATAGAAAATAAATAAAATAGGAGGCATAATAAAGGTCAATCGAACAGGAAGATTTTGTAAATCATTTTATGGTCAAAGATTTATTTTTTTCTTAATAACATTAAAAATAACAATAAAATATAAAAGAATATTTGTTAAACAATATGCAAAAAAAATTGTACAAACTACATCTAAAAAATACCAGAGCAAAGTTGACACCCATGTTAGAATTTTAAAACGAAAATTATTGCATAATTTTGGCCAATTCTGCTCAAGTCCAGTTAACACATAATTTGCCGCATGAGTAAGTTCAAAGAAATTACACGTGTCATAATTTTAGTTATGCTTAGTTTTGACCAGTCACAAAATGGCAACCATGATTTCAAGCAAATTTTTTTTTAATTCAAAAATTTCAGAATAAGTGAGACAAAATTTAAAAACTTATGGGAAATTTCAGACAAATAATTTTGAGCAAGTTATGTCCAGTTTTGCTTAGTACTACTTTTGTTTTATTAATATGGACCTTTCTAGAGGACATTTTAAAGTTCCCCAAGTTTTGGCCAAAATCTGTTTTCAATTTGAGGCTTCGAAATTGACTTTGAAATTAAGTTCTACATTAAAGATTTAATACGGGTAGCGTATAACTAACTAATGAACTTTGTAAAACTTTAGACCTATGAAAAACTTTGTCAACCCTTTTGTTGGTCATTTTAAAAGACCCGGAGTTTTGCCCAAGATCAGTTTTCAATTTGAGGTTTTGAGGCTTTGAGGGCCTTTAAGATGTTCTCTAGAAGAGTTCATATAGATTTTTTAATCAAAATCTTTGGTTTAGTTTACAATTTTTACGCATTTTAACTTGTTCATATCGTTGCTACAACATAGAAATTTGACTATTCACTCATGGGTTAAAGAGAGTTAAATAAAACAAAAAAGTACTGGACAAAAATTAGCATAACTTGTGCAATATTTATTTTTGTAAACTCGATAGTGGAAGTTTGTCTAAAATTCTCCATAAGCTTTTAAATTTTAACTCATAAATTCTGATTTGTGAGTGAAGCATATATTTTGCTTGGACAAAACTAAAAGTATTTAGAAGTGCTAATCTATTTAAAATTTCTCGAATATTGTATACTTTTTTTTGCTTAAAATCATGGTTGCCATTTTGTTACTCTTGTATTCCTGGGCAAAACATTTTTTGGTTGAGCAATACGGAGCATAACTTGGACAAAATTATGGCACATGTTATTTCGTTAAACTGGCTCATGAGGTGCCACACCATAGAAATTCGACTATTAAATTATGGGTTAGCTGGACTTGGGCAAAATGTAATGACTATTGAGCAAAACTGAGCATAACTTGGGCAAAATTATCCAATAGTTTTTGTTTTGAAATTTCAACATGGCGGTGCCAACTTTACACTGGTCCAAATATCTTCCGTTTGCATTTATACATTCTTGGAGTCGAGCTTGAAAGTTACACATTGATTATAAAAATTCCACATTGGCATCTAAAATCTTGATTAAAAATTAATAATCATCTTACATAGATTATAGAAATTGGGCAAAAAAGTTAATTGAAATATTCATTTAAACAATTTGCGTATAGTTGCGTTTCACAAAGATAATCATAAATAAGTTTTTCAAATAGTTTAGTATCGTTAATTTTCTCTTTTAACATGCTTGTAGACGATAAATTGGCTAGTTGTATATCAAACCTGCATTTCTAGTGTTGTAGTGATGTGTAGTGAGATGTTGAAAAACAGATTTTTTTTTGTTGAACATAAGTAGTTCGTATACATGTTATATTATATTAATGTTAATTTATAAATATTAATATAATTAGAATTAAGAAATGGAAACCATTACTGATAATACTGCACCTGCAGTCTACATCAACATAATAAGCCGTAAT
>JARJEC010073881.1:0-10490 GCA_030264575.1 Tachinus sp. AB-2021 | reverse complement strand
TTGTTATTTATATTGAAAATTAGTTTCTGTAGCAAGCTAGAGTAGCATTCGCTTCAACAGCAATTATATTACATTGAGATGGAACAAATCAGTACAATATGTTATTCTCTAGCATTGATGCCGCACAGTAAATATAAACCGAACAAAATATCTGACTACTCTTCAGCTTGCAATAATTCTTGTATTTTTCATTGAGTAGTGGATTATTATATTTGTAAAGTGTTTTATTTGTGCATCTATAGCATCAGTCAATTTCATTTATCCTTGTGTGTGTTTTTGAAGATGATATTGTGGTTTGGGATTATATATCCCAACAGTTATTTTAGTAGGGATATATAATCTCAACAGTTATTTTAGTTTTTAAATATAATCCATTTATTTACAGGGCAAATCTGCAAGATTGCAGTGTGTAAGATGTGCACAAAGTAATAATAAAGATAAACGAACAAAATTTATATATAAAATGTGTAATGTTCTTTTATGTTCAGATTGTTTTACGCCTCCATCATACCTAGACAATTACGTTGTATTGTACTGTTAAGATAATATATCCCAGTATAAATCCCTGGTGGGATATGTAATCAAACTTTTTTTAAAAAAAATATAAAAATTAAAAACTTTTTATTTTATCTATAAGCAAGTTATTGATTTTTGCTAATTTGATTGGTTGCGTTTACTTTTAGTGGAAAAAAATTGAAGCAAAAGAATATAATACTAATACTAATAACTAATTTAAGGATATTAACATTAAAATGTATTTGTACATTTATTTTTTTATTACTTATTATATATTTGGGTAGTTTATTTACGATTCTTCAATCAGCACACGGCATATTTTGTAACCAAGCTCAAAATATATTTCATTTTTAATTTGCTAAATAATTTCACGTATCCAAAATTTTATTTATTTTCTATTATATTTGCAAAATAATATTGCTAAAATCTTACCATCAAAGCCAATACTAGCGTGCATTTTTAAATGTCCAACTTCGTCTTCACTCTCCGTAGTAAGATTAGGAGCCATAATTACTTTTAAAATTAATTATCACAATTAAAATATATCAGAAATATAGAAATAATATGCAAAACCCTTGTAAAAATCAACTTTCTTTCACAATAAACATCAAAATCAATTGATGACAAGTTTGAAAATGGCGCTGCGTTTCTATAACAACAGCCGCAGCGTGATAATTTTAGGTTAATATTCATGTTTATCATAATAAGTTTTTTTTTGTAAAAATAAAGGTAATAAATAGTCATGAATCTTTGTGAAGCTGAAAAAACATTTATATTACATGGAGTTGAGGTATATATAACTAATATTTATTTAATTTGGATTCAAATCATACAATACAAATTTTAGGAAAATTTTCGTGTTGATGGTAGAGAATGGGGAGATTATAGACCCATGGAATTAGAAACAAATATTGTGGCTCCATCATATGGTTCAGCTCGTTTGCGATTAGCTAATACAGATGTGTTAGTATCGGTAAAAATCGAAATGGATGTTCCTACTATTGATTTACCGAATGAAGGAAAGCTGGAATTTTTTGTTGATTGGTATAAATATTTCTTTGATTTTGTTAATAATAATCTAGAAGCCTTGTTCATTCGGGAATTATATTTTATAACCATAAATTTGAGTAATCTATTTGTTTATCAGCATTATAAAAGTTCCATCCAACAAAAATAGTTAGCACGTGAACAGCACACTGTAAAAGTGTGCATAGAGGGACGTCTCAACATGCAAACCTTGATTTAAATTAAATTACACATACCGTCCTTTGCATACTGCTTATTGTGATGCACTAATCTTTTTTACAAATGTCCTGCAATATTCTGCAATTGCTGTAGCTGCGTGTGCTTTAATCCCATAAACATTTTGCTAATGGCACAGAGAAAACGAAAGGTTGACCCCAGCGTCGACTTGTAATTTCAACAAAAAGATTAAGAACGATTCAACTGTTTATAAAATGTCATTGAGCTGTGTAATATAATATGTTGGGTCAGACGAGATTATGCAGTTTAAAATTTTAACTACCAATAACAGCCGACTGCTGGTTTGCACGTGATTCTATGGCCTCATGCTTTGGCTGGAACCAATATAATTTATATGATGGTGAAAGTGCAAAACTTAATTTTTATCCCTCAAAAAAAATTATTAATAAAACGTTATTCTAGATTCATAATAATTTTTAAATTTATGTATTTTCTTTTATCCATGCACTTATGTTTAGTTTTTATCATCGTCTCCTATAAAATTTTTGTGAATGTACAGGGTGGTCCAATTTAGACGTTAGTATAGGCTATCTCGGAAACTAAAAATGCTAGATGAGTTCTGACAAGGTTGTCTCGAGCTCATAATTTTTAGTTTCCAATGAAAACGTGATTTTTCAAAATCAGCCGTTTTCTATTATGGCCTCCATTTGGCTTATCTCAAGTTATGAATGACTAACACATCTTATGGGCACTTTTTTACATAGAATTCAATCACGTTTTCCTTGGATACTACAAAATATAGAAAAATCCTTTAACTACCATTAAACTATCTTACAAAATTAGATCGACACGACCTTATCAGAATTCATCTATAGCATTTTTAGGTTCTAAGATAGCTTATACTAACATCCAAATTTGGTCACCCTTTACATAGGAACTTTTTCACCGACGATATACAAAATATGGAATATTTGGCATCTGTTTGAAAAATTGTTCTATTACAAGAGTTAGCTACTAGTGATAACGTTAATAATATTCAATGTAATATATGAACTTATTCAATGATTTTAGTTCTGCAAATGCAACTCCAGATTTTGAAGGTAGAGGCGGTGATGATTTAGCGACTGAAATATCGAATAGTTTAGCAGCCGCATATAAATCGAGCAATGCTTTTGATGCATCCAAATTATGTATTTTAAGAGGAAGGAAATGTTGGACACTTTATATAGATGTATTATTATTAGAATGTGGTGGAAATCTATACGATGCTGTCTCATTAGCAGTAAAAGCCGCTTTATGGGATACCCGAATACCATTGGTAAAAAATGTAACAATCGATGGAAATAAAATCGATTTGGAAGTATCCGATGAATTATACGATTGCGAAAGATTGGATGTGACAGGTGCACCAGTAATGGTAAAAATCATATTTTATTTGTAATACATTTATTAATTTTCTTTATTTAAGGTAACTGTATGCAAAATTGGTGATCAATGCATAGTAGATCCAACCAGCGCCGAGGAACAATGTGCTGGAGGTTCTGTAGTAGTTGCCGTATCGAAAAATAAATTTAGTACAATATTACAAACAGGGGGTGGATCGTTACATCCGACCACATTATTAGAAAGTTTAAAATTAGGTCAACAGGTAGCCGAACAATTAGATTCCGCATTGATAAAAGTATTGGAAAAGGTAAACGATGATGAAAGAGATGTTGGATTTTTACAATAAATTTATTTTAATATTTACAAATTTTTTAATATTACTGGGATTATTATCATTAATACGTTTGGTAAAACTATCTCAGCTGCTGATTCACCTATTCCTGGAACATATAGGATTCCTTTTCCTTGTTTTCCATTCTGTGTTTCAATGACTGATGTATCTTTACCAGTCCCACCATTACATAAATCTTTACCACAAGCTCTGTAATATATTCTTAAAGTTCCATCTTCAACTACTTCATTTAAGTGATCTGGTTCGTCTTGGCATGTTCGGAAAACTGATTGAATTTTTCCTTTTGGATCCTAAACAATAATTTTTACCAGTGCAATCAACTTTACATATAATTAACTATATTAGAGATGAGCGACTGATAAAATAGAGCTTTTAAAAGCATACAAAAGTCAATATCTTCTAGCTCTCTGAGTATCCGAACAGTCGAATGTTATCAATTTTGAACTAAAATATATGATTTTTGAGCTTTATTGTAAACAAGTAATCTAATATTTATTAGTTATAATGACTTGATTGCACTTTGCGAGTAGTTTTGTATAGTACCAAGTATTTTAATAGTTAAAGGACCTTTGGTTCTAAATCTTTCAGTGGTAAGAAAGTTACGTGTGTAATGCTAAATTTTATTTAAAGTAATAGTTTTTATGAATTGATTATTATTTTTTTTGCAAATTATAAACATCGATTCCACACTTTTTTTCTCATTATATCTTAATTGTATTCAAATTTACTTACCAAATATTCATTTCTTTGAGATGTACAGTATTTTTTATTGCAGTTAGTTATAGGGGAACCAGCTTCTACTAATTCAGGAGTATCTGCACATCTTTGGTCGATATCATTTTCGGTTACAGTACATGTGTAGCATCGTAAAGCTACATCATAAAAAATTAAATTTATACAAATTAGTAAGATTGAAATTTACTTACAATTTACGTTGCTTATTATGTTAATGAGAAGAAAGCCAAAAACTATCAATTTCATGATTAGTTTATTTTGGTTATTGAAATTATGCTTAATAATCTACATTGACTAAAAACAATGTATAAGATTATAATTTTCTATCGATTTATTAAGTTAAGATAAGATTTTATATTGGATTAGATAACATTATCTGGATTATTTTGAAATTATTTCTGTATTTATTGAGAAATTGACTAATTTTGATCTTCTTAGCATTGAAAAGGAATTTTTAAATATGATGAAATCCAGTGGTTCTCGACCTTTTTACCTTTTTGACGAGTCCGTCAAAAACTGCTAGCATATCGTGCAGACCCCTAAAGATAAAACTACAAAAGAAAATTGTATATAACACACAAACAAATCCACGATCCACATACATTCACTCAAATGATCAAAAATTTGTTGACAGCAGCGATAGACCTGTACATTATATGATGACGCAATGCACAAGTATACAATCAGAAACACTAGGATCCATCGTGGACCCCATATAATAGGTTGAAAACCACTGGTGTAATCCAAATATTGCATATTTCAAAATGTTTGCTAAATATCTATATGCAGTTAAAAAAATGTATTTAATTTCAAAACTGATTTGAAATTGAATTAGAAAATTATAATTATTAAATAATCATAATGCCATTGCTCCATTTTGTAATAGATATATGTATATCAAAAATTTACTTCTGGTTGGTATTGAACCTATAAATTTCAAATATTGTGTCTGGTTTGATAAAAATTACACCACCTTCGGCAGACATGAATTTGGAATTCAATTCACTCCCGAGGTGATTTTTTTAAATGTAACATTTACAAGAACAAAAAATAACCAGCAATTTATTGAATTCATGGCTAAATCGGAAACCGTATTAAGAAGTCAAGAATGTCGCCACGTTAATGGTTTATAGCCTTCTTGCTCCAAGGTCTTTTTTGTTGTCCGCAAACACTAATTTCTTCAGTATCTGTAGAATGCTAATGTACAATTTAAAACTGCACTTAAATTTAGATGTAATAAAACAACTAAGCGTTAGTATTTAGGAGTTAAAGCAATTAAGATCAATTTATTGAAAGTATAGACGGCTAAAAATCAAGTCGTTAGCAAATATTACAGAACGCATATCTATCAAATCAAAAAACATAGAACATATAACTAGGGGAAATAGTTGCAATCAAATTAGAGCAATAATACTTTAACTTTATAAAATAATACAAAATTAATTAAATTTAAATTATATGTTTGTGTCTCTCTCTGAAGATCGCAAACCAAACGCTCTTCATCCCTTTCTTTCTTTGCCTATTGGCAACACTGATTTTAAATGTAAATATGAGATACGTAGGGTTATCTACGGATGTGATGGATATTTAGGTTATATTAAGTAGTTCAAAATTTGAACTTTGATTATATTTTAATTATGGATAATTTGTCTCAACAATCTGATGAATTAGAAGCATTAGAATCAATCTATGGTTCTGAATTGCATAAAGATGTAGGAAATGATACATCCTATAGTATAGAAGTTACTCCAAATGTGAAACTGTACATGACATTAAATCCTCTATATCCATCAGAAGCTCCACCAATCTACCAACTACATGCTCCTTGTATAGATAAAACAAAAAAGCAAATAATTGCTCAATCCTTTGAGGATATTTATCTGTAAGTAAATTGATAAATAATATTAAAAGTTAGTACAAACGTCTCATGATTTATGCGCAAAATAGCATTAACAGAGATGGATCTTAATGAATGTCTTGCAATCTTATATTATCTGTTTAGTTTCTTATAGTTTTAAATATTCCACATTTTGTGGATTTAGTAAAATAATTCAATATTTATTTTAATAATTTGTCGCCTTCTTTAAAAGAAAAATGTAAGTGTGCGTCGACTGACCCCACACTGAAGTAAAACGTTTATTACAATTTTTATAAAAAATGTATTAATTGTGGGAATCAAACCCGCAAGCCCTAGCATTGTAGATGATCTTTCAACGCCGTCGTAGACGGTCTCTCAATATCTATGCCACCAAGGTTGGCATATAAATTATTAAATCAATTTCTTTACATTGATATGGGGTTATGTATCTGACACTGTAACAGTTTATAAAAAATGTTATGTTATTTTTTATTTTATAATTTAAAGAGAAAATATTGGTGGACCGGTTCTGTTCCAGTGGATTGAAAAACTTAAAGAAATAGTAGGGGACGCAGAAAGTAATTCAAATCCGATTGATATAAATATTGAACCAGTAAAAGAACTTGATAGTTTCGATAAAACTAAATATAACATAATTCACGGCCCATCCATTCAAGATAGAAAAAGCACTTTTTGTGGACATGTATGTGCTGTAAATACTGAATCTGACATACGGTACATCTAATCTCTATCATGTTTATGCATAATAAAAATTTGCATTTTAGCAATGTGATAACTTGTTTAATGGAAAACAAAAAAATAGCAGTAGCCACACATAATATAAATGCATATAGAATTGAAAAACCTGGAGGTATCTTTTTGCAGGTAAAATAAATTAATACTAAATAGTTTATTTTTTATTGATTACAAAAACAGGATTGTGAAGATGACGGTGAAACGCATGCTGGGAGACGATTGCTGCATTTATTACAAATCCTTGAAGTGAAAAATGTTATAGTCGTAGTATCTCGATGGTAATATTGATTTAAAATAATCATATTTACTTTTAACATTCAAATTTTAGGTATGGAGGTATTCAGTTAGGTCCTGATCGGTTTCGACATATAAATAATGCAGCTAGAGAAGCTCTACAGCTAGCAGGTTATATTAAATAAATAAATATTTTTCTTATAATAAATTATTTTCTTTTCTGGCCGGATTCATTGATATTTATTTGTTTTGTGAGATTCGACATCATTTCAACATCAAACTCATCGTCAACTGTATTTAATATCTCTTCAACCACCTCATCTGGTGGTGGTGGATCCATAACCACCGGTTCGCGTACACGTAATAATGTTTTCATTACTTGATCATTTATTTCATTGATGTTCCATTCGCATAATGGTTGTGTGCCCACTATGATTGGTATACCAGGTACATCAATATTTGGATATCCGTAGGCATTATTTTTTGGCAAAGATCCCTAAAATGAACTATTATTATTTATTAGGTTAATTACATTAATATAGAATAATGACTTAGATATCTGATATATTACTGTACTCATGGAGGAGGATGCCATTATTTTTAATAATACCCGGTAATTTTTTTATTGACTGGTTACTATGAAAACATTTTTAAAAATATCTAATTAAGTGTCCTAAGTTATCTTTAATATGTTAACAAAGTATATAACAAGTTGAAACACATTATCTGCTACAAACTAATCTAGCAGCGTTATCATTTTTGTTTTAAATAGATAGTAAGGTAGTAAAGTAACAATACAACCATATAAACAGATTTTTAATTTTTTATAAAATATGAAATTTTTTTAAATATTTCGTTTTGGTAGGTCATAAAACGGTGAAGACATGAGTCTCCGCCGATGTACAACTCTCAAGCTGTACACTGTTGGCTTGCAGGTATTATTACCCTAGATACTTTAATGACAAATAATATTCAATTTAATATAAATATTCATGTCAACAAATATCTGTTGGTCTGATGAACAATACTCTTGCAACATTTACATATGGAATTTCTAAAATACTTTTTATATAAATAACCTCAGCCCTTCAAATTGAACAGTGACGTACCGATGGTTATATAGTTTAAGACTGGCGCAATGCACACTTGGGACAGGTATGTAGATCCGAAAGACCAACAAGCCCACCTTTACCATGCTGCAAAGAAATTTTGGAACATTGTTCAAACTTCTCACCTTAGGCTATAGAATGGCTTTCTCCCACCGCAAACCATACCTTTTACAAATTTGGTTATTTGGTCTCCGCCACCCTGTATAGGATTAGTTGGAAGTAGATACAATGCAATTTTTAGGCGAAATATTTTCTTTTCATTGCTCCTTGTAATCGATTATATATCTATTATATCATAACAAGAATTTTAAAAGCAATAATGAGTTATGTATGTATAACTGTCCCCAGTAAACACATTACATAAAATCTACGATTTAATACATCAATGGTATGTTACAAAATTCACGTAAAAATGTTTTGTAAATAATACGTAATAAAAACGTAAATTATATTTTTTACGTTTACGTTATATAAACGTTACAGAATTTACATTAAAAATATTTTTATTTTAATACATCTCTTTTACATATAAATAGTAATGTATATAAAACGTAAATTCTGCAACGTTTTAAATAACGTATTATCATTTACGTAAATTATTAATTATATTATTTGCATATTAATAAGTTAATAATTAACCAACAGCTTTGCGTAAATAATTAAATCTAAATGTAAAACTTGCATGTTTTTTGAATGCAAATTTTGCGTAAAATTTACATTTAGCTACGTAAAATTTACATTTAGCTACGTAAATTTTGCACAAACTTTACATTAATATTACTTAAATTTAAAAATGTAAATGGTACTGTATTTTCGTAAATTTTCATATAGTACTTTATGATTCAAGGTTTAATATTTTATAGCTTGCGTTTCAAAATGTAAATAAAACGTTACAGTGTTATGTGGGTCAGTATATCGTGATATTTCTAGAGCTGCTAATGGTAAATCTTATACAACCTGTAATTGAGCCCAAACTTCGTAAATGATTTGGCATGTACTACAACGCCAATATTGAGTTGTTGGAAAAATATCAAAATCAGTTTTAAGAACGCAATAATATTCTTGCACGCCTTTCAAAACGTCGGTCATTCTAGCAACTCTGCAGATATCCGTTCGTATCGATTTTACCGCATATTCTGGTCTTTGGCTCCTAAAAAATAAAGAAATTATTTAAAGTAATTAAATTATAAAATATATACCGGTAAATTTGTATTTGTGTGATGAAAAAAATTATTCCTCCAAATTGAATAGAGGATTGATTATCGATGGTACAAATCACAGGTAAACTTTGCCCTACGGCCATTCCACACAATGGAAGCCATAAAGTTATTGTTACTTGTCCAAGATTAATAAATCCGAATCTAAATGTACGCTTTACAGTTCTTTTAGCTTCTATTAACAAGTGCGGTTCATATTGTAAATTTCTATAAGGGTAAATTGTAATTTCCTTCATATGTTTGCCAATAATATCTTCATCTGATTTAATAACCACTTGAGCAGTATATCTACAATTTGCTGATGAACCACTTGATTTAAATCAATATACTCAAATACCGAATAGTTCCGTTTTCTCCTTTCCAAGTAGCTGGTAGATGGCCTGGCAGTTTACATTTAAATGGATAGTAATAGTTTTTCTTTTCCATTATCACTTCAGTACCATCGTTTCCCGCTAATGTATGTCTGCAGTAAAAAAATTCCTGTTCTCCTGTATAACTCTTCTGAGTTAGTTTCAGTAAACCTTCCTTTGATTTCCAATAGCAGTCAGCTTTACCACTTATCTACATTAAAAATTGTAAGCATTTATTGATTAGTAAACAATTCATTCTACCTCTATGTAAGCATGTGTTAAAAACAGAGCTGTTTGTACTTTAATTTTTACATTTCCCGATATATTTTCTCTGGGATGTATAACTTTAGAATTTAATTTAATTTCTACTTCGTAGTCGAATAATTCCATCACAAATATTGCAATATTGCTGCTGTTACAGCTTTGAATTTTGACACTGAAATTGTCAAAGTCATATTGTCATGCATAATAGGTTGAACTTGTAAATTGAAACATAGTTTTGTTACTACTAAATCTGAGATTAAACACATAAACAAGTTAGGAATTTTATCCTGAATTATTATAGTTTTTTGTGTATAACATTCACAGTAAGAAGCTATAGTTATAGCTTACGAAGGATTTATGATTTATTATATTAGCTATTTAGCTGCTTATATACAACCAAAGTATATGTTTGTACTAGCGTGAGGAGAAGAATATTGCATTGAATACATGCTATATTTTTTTACACTTACATCGTAAGTAGCTATTATCTTACTTAATAAAGTATGGTAG